>JAWWNI010000924.1:600000-869931 GCA_034642065.1 Darevskia nairensis
AGAAAGACAAAGAGTCATTCTGCC
Organism: Darevskia nairensis; assembly: GCA_034642065.1. NCBI lineage: Eukaryota > Metazoa > Chordata > Lepidosauria > Squamata > Lacertidae > Darevskia > Darevskia nairensis. Next base: position 600,025 of record JAWWNI010000924.1, read on the forward strand.
AAAAGGCTTTTATCTAAGTTATTTACATTCATGTACAGAGAACATAAATCATGTCTGCTCAGTCCGACTCAGAACTCCCGAGTGAGCCGCGATTTTGGCGCCAGTCGCAGCACCTCGGAAACTGGAAATGCCTAGTCCTCCTTCTTCTGGTTCCCCCAGACACTGGACCCGGTCCCTGGGATGCTGGCTGAAGCCTCAGCACTCCCCCCTCCTCTCCAGCACTCCCTCCCGACGAAGAAGGGGAGGAGGAAGAGGAGGAAGAGGGGTCAGTCTCCAAAAGCTCCGGCTGCTGCCTGTACTGGCTAAGAGCTGGACTGGCAGGGGGGGTCTGCAGTTCCCCCCTGACACTCCCTAAACAGGGCTGCCTTCAGATGTCTTCTAAAGGTCTGGTAGTTGTTGTTCTCTTTGGCATCTGCTGGGAGGGCGTTCCACAGGGTGGGTGCCACTACCGAGAAGGCCCTCTGCCTGGTTCCCTGTAACTTGGCTTCTCGTAGTGAGGGAACTGCCAGAAGGCCCTCGGCGCTGGACCTCAGTGTCCGGGCAGAATGATGGGGGTGGAGACGCTCCTTCAGGTATACTGAAGGTCAGGGTCTCCGATGACCAATTGTGTCCTTGCAGGCTTGCGATCCAGATGGACGAGAACGAAAGCCTGAAGATCGCTTTGCAGGACTCGGCGAAGACCAAAGAGGAAGACTTCCGGCTGTACCAGGAGACTGTGGGGCAGGTGAAGGAAATCTTCCTGCAAGCTCTGAGGCAGCAGAAGCAGGACCGGAACTAAGCCGAGCCCACCCAGAGCGCCTTATGGAGGGAGGGAGTCATCGGGGAATCCCAGGGATCTCGCGCTTTACACCTGGCCAGGTTCGAAATGGTATTTGTTTGAACACTTGCAGGAGGGAGGGAGGAATAGACCTGCTGAAGACTTGGCAGACGTAGCAAACTCTTCCCAGCCAGAGGCCCCTAGAGGCCGGCTCTTCTCACCCATGATGATGCCCATGTAACAGTCTCTTTGGTGGAACTTTAGGTCTCTTCTGCTCTTTAGGATCGGCCTGTGTTGGGAACAGCTGGACCTGTTTTATGTGCCTGCAATGCTGCTCTGTTTAAATCTGTAAATACAGGACGTCGTTGTCACCCTTGGCAAAGCCATAACGAGATAAAGGGGTATCTTATTTTCTCAACAAAAAGGAAAAGAAAGAAGGACATTCCCTTGTTTGGTCTCTGCTTTCTGTTGTAAATTAGAAAGAAGGCAACAACATAGCTGTCAACCCTCCCTTTTTTGGCGGGAAACTCCCTTATTCCAATACCGTTTCCCGCTGCTATCCCGGATTGTTGATATCCCTTAAATTCCCCGGATTTCAAAGGAAGCAGCTCCTCTCCCTCCCTGCTGGCCAGGGAGGCTCCTCAGCTGTGTTGCTCGGCTGCCAATAAGGAGTCTGAGACCGACTGGGGGCGGAGCTTGCATGCCTTGTGCAGCCAGACCCTCACGCCCAACCAGACAGACAGCCTGCCTGCCATCTACGCGCTCGGTCTTTCGCTCACCCGTTCGCGCGCAGCCTCTGGAGCGCAGGGTAGCGAGGCTACTTGGTGCCATTGCACCGCCCTCACAGCATCCCTTATTTTCAAATCCGAAAGTTTGGAAAAATCCCTTATTTTCAAATCCGAAAGTTGACAGCTATGGGCAACAACCAGACACAGTTGAGACAGGTGTCCTTCCAGATTCAGTCACATACCTGTAAATTCAGGTTAAGTAATATCCAGAGACTGTAAGCAGCCTCATGAGCAGCGTGATCTCGCCAACTCATCAGCTGAGGCATTGTTGAATTATTATTATTATTATTATTATTATTGACTATTTCTCAGACAAGCTTACACAACTTACAACACAGATAAAGTACAAAAAGCTAAAAAGTTTATACACCACTCAATTGTTAAAAACAACAACCTCAAAGTGACTTACGAAAATCAAAAATCTGCATTTATGACAACTGGAGTCCATCAGCATTTGTGGCTCCCAGTTTGTGCTGGCGAGCGGCTAATGCGAAGCTAAGCTTACGGTCAGTTTATTGTTATGTGCCGCCCCAATCTATGAATGGTGAGAGATTCCAGGAGATTACTCAGGGTTTGTGTTTCCTTTTGGTAACAAGGCACTGCAGAGACTGTGGTGTCTGCGTGATGTATGGTTTATTTACGCATATATACAGCCTGAGCCTACGATGGAGGGGTCCACAGCATTCACACCCCAAGAGGGTCCTGTTTCTCCCATTGCTGCAGCCTCAGATTCAAACAGCCAGCTCACATTGTGCTCTGACCCCCGCTCTCAAGCTTGCCACCGCTTTCAGGCCACAACTATTTGCCTACATCACCCCCAATCCTAAACTGAACTCTGCTAACTAACTCAAAGTTCAGGGTGGGGCCCCTGTCTCCGCCTTTTAAAATGATCCATTGCATTTCCCTTGTCTTTGGTTTATGGCTCACTGGTTTTCTGGACACGGGGAAAACTGGTTTGGCCTGTATTTTTAACGCTTGGCTCAATCCAAATGCTGGGATGCGGGTGGCGCTGTGGGTTAAACCACAGAGCCTAGGGCTTGCCGATCGGAAGGTCGGCGGTTTGAATCCCCATGATGGGGTGAGCTCCCGTTGCTCGGTCCCTGCTCCTGCCCACCTAGCAGTTCAAAAGCATGAAGTGCAAGTAGATAAATAGGTACCGCTCCTGTGGGAAGGTAAACAGCATTTCCGTGCGCTGCTCTGGTTCGCCAGAAGCGGCTTAGTCATGCTGGCCACATGACCCAGAAGCTGTACGCCAGCTCCCTTGGCCAATAAAGCGAGATGAGTGCTGCAACCCCAGAGTCAGTCACGACTAGACCTAATGGTCAGCGGTCCCTTTAAAGGTAAAGGAGTCCGACTCTGGGGTTGCGGCGCTCATCTCGCTCTATAGGTGTCGTGTCCCCAATGGTAACTGTAGCTAGCTGTCAAGAACGCACGCCACTCCGAGAAGTCAGCGGAAGATGTCTTGAAGTTTATTGTACAGCACACAGAGAAACGTGGAAAGTCCGTAAGGATTCTGAGGAGGCCATCTCAGAATCCCTCTTAAATACATTTTGCTGGGTGACTCCCAATTCCCCCCTCCCTTCTGCCCTAAGGGTCCGGGGGCAATCCTCTTCCCCACCTGGGATGGCTTGGACAAAAGAGTTAACTGCTCCGGTCTGCCCGTGCCATTCATGGGTGTCTTTTACATTGTTATTGCGATGCTGACGGTTCCCCCACGCCTGCAGCTGATGGCTCGTTAGCGGTCGTTATCGCCCATCCTGGGGTTGTTTACCCTGCAGGGCATGCCTGGGCGAGGTCGGGCCTTGCTGCGCTCGGTTTAACCCCTGCGCGCCTGGATCTGCTGTCGCCCCCTTTCCTGGCCCGCTGCATGGTTCCCCTTCCTGGCGCCTGCATGGCGCGACCCCACTGTCTAGTCGGGTCGCGACAATAGGCCAAGGGTTTGTCCACAGATAGCTTCCGGGTCATGTGGCCAGCATGACAAAGCCGCTTCTGGCAAACCAGAGCAGCGCACGGAAACACCGTTTACCTTCCCGCCGGAGCGGTACCTATTTATCTACTTGCACTTTGACATGCCTTCGAACTGCTAGGTTGGCAGGAGCTGGGACCGAGCAACGGGAGCTCACCCCGTCGCAGGGATTTGAACCGCTGACCTTCTGATCAGCAAACCCTAGGCTCTGTGGTTTAACCCACAGCGCCACCTGGGTCCCTTCAGGGGTCCCTTTACCTTTACCTAAACTAGCACCTGAATTTTAACACTCCAAGCGTGGATTAAATTCTAAGACCCACGAATTGAGGGGGAATCTGGCACCCACAACTCATAACAGTATTTATTCTATAAGCTATTGATGGCCACATCTTGCAAGTGATGCCTAAGGATGTTTTCCCAAAGGCGGGCAAATGATTCCATTTGGTAAGACATGTTTTTGGGGCCAGGGATCATCTCCCATAACGTCTCACGGTGGCTTCTGCGTCGAGAGGCAGTAATGTGCAAAGCGGATACTTCCACAGCTACCTCCTTCAGGAAGGCAGAAAATGAAAGCGTGTCAACATGCAGTGAAGTCGGGAAAGGGGGGAGAATTCAACTTTACATCGGATAAGGGAATTCCAAGTGCTGCTCTACATGTTTGCAATGAAGTACTTTACAGCACCACCATGCTCAGCCCGCATTGCAGGGGCTTGGACTCGATAACCCTTTTTCAACTTTTATGATTCTATGAACACAGGGGAAACAACCGTTGTTTTTTTACTGTGAGTTCCTTAGAGATAGGTTAAAAACAAACAAATAGAGGAACTCTTACTGTCCGAATTTCCTGGTGCAGCAATAAAAAAAATTATCCGGTGTAAATCTGGAAATTCCCTACAGATGGAAAGATGGCACACCATGATTTTTGCAGAAGAGTAGCTGTGTTAATCTGTTGCAGCAAACCCAGCAGAGAGTTTTTGGGCACCGTAAAGGCTAAGAAAGTTATTGTGAGCAGGAGGTTTCATGGAACACAGGCTGACTTCCTGCACATGCATGAAGTGGTATCCTAAATTGGCAACTAAATATCTATCTCTCTATACACACACACACACACACACACACACACACACACACACACACACACACACACACACACACACACTGCTAGGGTGGGGAGAAACTCATGGCTCACCTCACTCCTCTTCATCCTGGAGAGAAGTGACTAGTGGGGTGCCACAGGGTCCTGTCTTGGGCCCAGTCTTATTCAACATCTTTATCAATGACTTGGATGATGGGCTTGAGGGCATCCTGATCAAGTTTGCAGATGACACCAAATTGGGAGGGGTGGCTAATACCCCAGAGGACAAGATCACACTTCAAAATGACCTTAGCAGATTAGAGAATTGGGACAAAGCAAACAAGATGAATTTTGACAGGGAGAAATGTAAAGTACTACACTTGGGCAAAAAAAAATGAAAGGCACAAATACAGGATGGGTGACACCTGGCTTGAGAGCAGTACATGTGAAAAGGATCTAGGAGTCTTGGTAGACCACAAACTTGACATGAGTCAACAGTGTGATGCAGCAGCTAAAAAAGCCAATGCAATTCTGGGCTGCATCCATAGGAGTATAGCATCTAGATCAAGGGAAGTAATAGTACCACTGTATTCCGCTCTGGTCAGACCTCACCTGGAATACTGTCCAGTTCTGGGCACCACAGTTCAAGAAGGATACTGACAAGCTGGAACGTGTCCAGAGGAGGGCAACCAAAATGGTCAAAGGCCTGGAAACGATGCCTTATGAGGAATGGCTTGGGGAGCTGGGTATGTTTAGCCTGGAGAAGAGAAGGTTAAGGGGTGATATGATAGCCATGTTCTAATATATAAAAGGATGTCATATAGAGGAGAGAGAAAGGTTGTTTTCTGCTGCTCCTGAGAAGCGGACATGGAGCAATGGATTCAAACTACAAGAAAGAAGATTCCACCTAAACATTAGGAAGAACTTCCTGACAATAAGAGCTGTTCGACAGTGGAATTTGCTGCCAAGAAGTGTGGTGGAGTCTCCTTCTTTGGAGGTCTTTAAGCAGAGGCTTGACAGCCACCTGTCAGGAATGCTTTGATGGTGTTTCCTGCTTGGCAGGGGGTTGGACTGGATGGCCCTTGGGGTCTCTTCCAACTCTAGGATTCTATGAAAAAGGATAACAACAGTTGGAAAAGGTTCAGAAAAAGGCAACCCAAACGATCCAGGGGATGGGAGTGACTCCCCTATAAGAAAGATTGCAGCGTTTGGGACTTCTCTCCCAAACACCTATCATGTCACCTTTTCCTCGCTTTTTTCTCTTAGCTAAAAAGGCGAGAAAGAGGAGGCATTATAGAAGTCGATGCAGAAAGGTTTCTCTCCCTCACAACGCTGGAGCCTGTAGACATCCAACAAAGCTGAATGTCCAGGCAAAATAAAGCTTCAGCGCAGAGTTAAACTGCGGAACTCCCTGCCCCAGGAGGCTGGGATGGCCACCAAACTGGATGGCTTTAAAAGAGGATCGGATAAATTAACGGAGGAGGAGAGGGCTATTGAGGGGCTACTAGTCATCGTGCCTATGCAACGATTCTGAATGCCAGAGATGTATGGGACTGTAAACCTGGAAGGGGCCCCCCAGGGGTCATCTAGTTCAGCCCCGCCTTGCAAATACATGTTTTTTTTCAGCAAGCGGCTGGAAACCACAGGAGGGGAGAACGTGGCTGCTGTGGTGGGATCAGGGCTGGATTTAGGTTTGATGAGGCCCTAAACTACTGAAGGTAATGGGGCCCTTTATATGTCCAGCTGTCCTTTGTCAGCAACAAATTGTCGCTGTTTTTTGTGTTCAATATATGCTATATGGTTAATAATAATAATAATAATAATAATAATTTATAATTTATACCCCGCCCATCTGGCTGGGTTTCCCCAGCCACTCTGGGCGGCTTCCAACAGAACATTTAAAAATCTATTAAACATTAAAAGCCTCCCTAAACAGGGCTGCCTTCAGATGTCTTCTAAAAGTCTGGTAGTTGTTGTTCTCTTTGACATCTGAAAGGAGGGCATTCCACAGGGCGGGCGCCACCACCGAGAAGGCCCTCTGCCTGGTTCCCTGTAACTTCGCTTCTCGCAATGAGGGAACCGCCAGAAGGCCCTCGGCGCTGGACCTCAGTGTCCGGGCTGAACGGTGGGGGTGGAGACGCTCCTTCAGGTATACAGGACTGAGGCCGTTTAGGGCTTTCAAGGTCAGCACCAACACTTTGAATTGTGCTCGGAAACGTCCTGGGACCGAATAGGTATCTCAATCCATTTGCACATGTTGCCATGCAACCAGTCCATGCAGAATGTAGGCACCCTATATATAGAAAGGAGCAAACCAGTGATATTTTAGGGAGCAGGCTAGCAGGCGGGGCCCATGACTGACATCATAGGAGCCTACACAACACACAAACTGTTGCTGAATATAGGTTTTATTTTGTTTTTTTATCATATATTGTAAATGTACATCCATATTTTATTTTATTTTAATTTTTTTTTGGGGGGGGCCCACTCATGGGGTCGCTAAGCTCTGTTCAGTTTAAATCCGGAGCTGGATCCGGCTGTCGGGTTTCCCCACAAGGGGGATTTGCGCTTCCAGCGCGTCTCCTTTCCTGGGGGGGCGTGGCCGAGCCGACGTCACGACGCCGCGCTGCTGCGGAATGCCGTTGCCTAGCAGCGCGTGGGCGGGGCGGGCGGAAGACGCCACATCCTCGGCCGAGGCTGCTGCTGCCGCCGCTGGTCAGCAAAGATGGCGGCCGCCGGGCGAAGGAGGAGGAGGCGCAGGAGGCGAGGAGGAGGAGGAGAAGGAGGCGCGGGGACGGCGGCTGAGGCGATGATGCCGCTCTCGGGAAGGGCCGCTCTCCTCCTCCTGGTGCTGCTGCTGGTGGGGCTGCCGGACGGGGCTCTGGCGGTCCAGAGCGAGAACGGTAAGGAGGACTGGAGGGGGAGGCCTCGGGGGTCCCGCTCCGAAGGGGCTGCAGGCTCCGCACTCGCCGGCAGGAACACTCCCCTCCTCCTCCTCCTCCTCTCCCCTCTTCTCCTCTCTTCTTGCTTGTTTTTATAGACAGTATGCTGTAAGCCGCCCAGAGTGGCTGGGAAAGCCGAGTCAGATGGGCGAGATATATTATTATTATTATTATTATTATTATTATTCCTCTTCCTTTTCCACCTCTTCTTCCTTCTCTTCTTCCTCTTCCCCTCCTCTCTTCTTCTCTTCTTCCACTTCTTCTTTCTCTTCCCCTCCTCTCTCTTCTACTCCTCTTCTTCCTTCTCTCTCCTCTTCTTCCTTGTCTTCTTCCTCTTCCCCTCCTCTCTTCTTCTTCTCTTCTCTTCTTCCACTTCTTCTTCCTCTTCCCCTCCTCTCTCTTCATCTATTTTCTCTTATTCCACTTCTTCTTCCTCTTCCCCTCTCTCTTCTATTCCACTTCTTCTTCCTTCACTTCTTCCTCTTCCCCTCCTCTCTCTCTTCTTCATCTATTTTCTTATTCCACTTCCTCTTCCCCTCCTCTCTCTTCTACTCCTCTTCTACTTCCTTCTCTCTCTTCTTCTCTTCTTCCTTCTCTTCTTCCTCTTCCCCTCCTCTCTTCTACTCCTCTTCTTCTTCTTCCTTCTCTCTCTCCTTCTCTTCTTCCTCTTCTTCCTTCTCTTCTTCCACGTTTTCTTTTTCCTCTCCTCTCTCTTTTCCTCCTCCTCCTCCTCCTCCTCTTCTCCTCCTCCTCTCCCCCCCTCTCTTCTGGCCCCATCCACACACCACACATTTTAAGCACTAGGATACCACTTTAAAGTTGAAACCATCCTGGTTTTCTCCAAAGAATCCTGTGTGGTTTAGTTCACCAAGGGCCCTGAGAGTTGTTAGGGGACACCCCACCCCCTCCTCTTTCCCTCCCACAGCTACAATTCCCAGAGTTCCCAGGGAAGAAGTGTTCATTGTTAAACCACTCTGCGAATTGTAGCAACTAACACCACTCAGCACCCTAAAAAAAACTACAGCTCCCATAATTCTGGGAGGGGAGGAACCATGACTGTTTAAAGTAGTATGAAAGTGGAGCCTCACACCTCGGGCTCTACCTTTGCTTATTTATTACACTTGTATCCCACTTTTCCTCCAAGGAGCTCAAGATGGCGTAACCCACAACAACCCAGTGAAGTAGGTTAGGCAGAGAGGCAATGACTGGCTCAAGATCACCTAGTGAAAGAAAGCTTCATGGCCGAGTGGGGATTCAAACCCTGATCTCTCCCACGCCCTAGTCCAACTACTACTGCTGTCGAAACAAAATAAAAAAATTCCTTCCAGTAGCACCTTAGAGACCAACTAAGTTTGTTCTTGGAATGAGCAGCCTTGGGCTTGCCGATCAGAAGGTCGGCGGTTCGAATCCCCGCGTCGGGGTGAGCTCCCGTTGCTCGGTCCCTGCTCCTTCCCACCTAGCAGTTCGAAAGCACGTCAAAGTGCATGTAGATAAATAGGTACCACTCTGGTGGGAAGGTAAACGGCGTTTCCGTGCGCTGCTCTGGTTCGCCAGAAGCGGCTTAGTCATGCTGGCCACATGACCTGGAAGCTGTACACCGGCTCTCTCGGCCACTAAAGCGAGATGAGCGCCGCAACCCTGGAGTCGGTCACGACTGGACCTAATGGTCAGGGGTCCCTTTACTTTTACCTTTTAAGGTGCTACTGGAAGAAATTTTTGTTTGTTTGTTTCGATTACGGCAGACCAACACGGCTAACTTTAGAGTCAGCAGCTACCGGTATATTTAATAATTATCTGCCTCAGTGAAGAGACCTGTTGCAGCCTGATCTGTTTATTTTATATATGCTTTCCTAGTTGAATTTCCCACCATGAACGACAGACATACACACACACACACACACACAGAGAGAGAGAGATGTTCCTTAAGTCTGCAATGTTATATTCATGGAGCTGGGAGTAAGTGCTGCGGAGTGCAATGGGGTTTCCTTCTGATAAACCTGCATGCTCTCGGTTTTGGCTATTAGTGACACAAGGAAACAGATCATTTGGGTGACATGAAGTGTTAATTTCCTCCCCACCCCACGCTGCAGGGGAAAGGAGAGCAGAAAGGGAGCATTTGTTCTCCTTGCAGGGTGACACAGTTAGATACCACAAGTCTCAATATATCAGGTATCTGTTGGGTGTAAAAAGGGGCTCTCTCTTCCATAGGCACTGCTTTAACTATATGGGAAATTCGCAAATGCCTGCCTGCCTTTGTTTGTATTGTGAGCATCATGTTAACTTTCCATTTTTACTTAACGTTTTCCTTATCAACATTCCAAAAATACGTTTGGTTAACAGCGAGTCCGTCCTCCTCACATGCCAAGGCTGCTCTTCGCTCTTCCTAAGGCTGGTCCAGTCAGCGGTTTTAGCAGTACGGCTTAATCAGAAGTCATAGATGTCTGCCTTTTGGGGACATTTCATGTACCTTTACTCATAAGCAATACTCATTTGTAATGAATAAGAAACAAAGTTCCTGGATAGGAAATAATAATACCGGTAATAATAATTTTTTTATTTGTACCCCGCCCATCTGGCCGGGCGGCCTCCAACAGACATTAAAATACATTAAAATATCACCTTTAATTAAAATATTTCCTTTAATGATTTCAGTTGGCCCACTTTAACTTCTGATGCCTTTAACAGTAACTCTCCTTTCTGCAGGATCTCTCAGCCATCGTAGGCTTCTTTTACTATTGGAATCCTGCCTAATGTTTGTCAAGCCTTATTTAAAGCAGCTCCCCCCAATTTGCTATGCTTGCCTTAAGCTTTCCATAAGATGAAAAATTCCAGCACCTGAAGTCTCTTTTACCTAAGTATCGCATACAGCTTGGTTAACATCCTTGTGACTTGGGTTTCTGTGCTAAATTCTAATGTCTGCTTCATATAGGAAAGGGTGTGCCGTACAAACAAGGAACCGTCTGTTCAGCTGCTCCTTTGGTATACCACGACTGGCTAGTTAATATTTTTATTCCCAAGCGGGAAGGAGGGTTTTTCAGTGCACCATTCTGCCGTACTTTGAATGCCAAGCCTTCTAGTTTTTTCCAGTGAGGTCTGCCTCCTATAAAAAGTGGAAGTGATGTTAGCCCATTTTTGGCCCGTGCGTTTTCCATATATCAGACGTTTTCTTGAATTCTGGAGCTTTCCTTGAAGTTGTCCCTGAAATTTTGCTGATGCTGATCGGATACTCAACCGTTTCCCCTCGCCCTATGTCGTTGTCTTGTGGCTCTTTCTTCCTGATTTTGTAATCCAGAAGAGTGTTGCTACTCGATCTGGTTATTTTGTCTTCTTTTGTTACAAGAATGCCTTCTGTGCTAGCTTTTAAACTCCTGCTGAAAACTTCATTTCTGCCAAACCCGGCAGGCAATTAAGAATACACCCTTCCACAGTGGTTAATTGATGTCTGTTTTTAACTTCATTGTGGTTTTTATTGTACAGTTATAAAAAGATGTAGCTGTATAAGACACCGTCTTATTTTTTTTTTCCCCTCAAGAAAACGCACTATGGCTTATTTTGAGGGGATGTCTTATTTTTATTACGTAAGCCCAGCCCCACGTTTTCCTTGGCGCCCTCCAGAACTGCGCCTATAACTATGGCTTATTTTCGGGGTACGGCTTATATTTCGCAAATGCGAAAAAATCCTGCTATGGCTTATTTTATTACTACGTCTTAAAATAGGGGAAACAGGGTACATATTTTTATAAAGATGGATAGCTAGGCATGGTGTTGCTAAACTGCATTGCCACATTGTGCTTTCTGCTTGAATAAGAGGATTTTTCATGCGTGACTTGCTTGCTCAGAAAGGAAAGAGGATATGCTTGTGTAAACGAAAAAGCCTTTAGCAGGCGCTGAATAGAGTACAGTATATAGGGAAGGTGCCTGCCTGATGTCAATAGGCAGGGAGTTCCAATGTGTAGGTGCTGCCACTGTAAAATATTGATTTCTTACCAATGTAGAATGGGTACTGGTTGGCACCTGTAACAGAGCCAGTTCTGCGTGGGCATTTTTGGGGTGAAGTGATCTTGCAATAATCCTGTGCATTGTTGCTGAGCACAGAGAGGGAGGGTCAAGGCAGTGCCGTACTCAGTGCTAGCATCGCACGAAAGCCAACCTGGTACCCTGCTGCTCCCAGTTGCTTCCACACTGTGCCAGGCTCCCTGCTGCCTGTCCTTTCAGCATCTGGCAGCAACACGCAGCATTGGAAAGCCCATTGAACAGCACAGTCCCTGCCTGGGCTCTACCCCCCACCCCCACCCCTACTCCGCTGGCTCCTACCACCCAGAGCCAATCATTAACTTTTCAGGCGGGTGATTTGCACCAACATGGAGTGGGTGGAAGGCGGGAGAAGCCTTGGGCAACAGGTGTCATGAGACTTTTCCAGCTTGCATCGTGGCAGCTCAAGCCAGTTTCACCCTGCCTTGGTGAAAAACCCTTGTATTTTTCCGTAGTTAACGTTATTTCGCTGCATGCTATTTGTCCCCAAATCTGTGCATTCCTACTTCTTAAGCGCATGGTCATACGCTCAGCTGATCTCTTGGGCAAATACGCCAGAGCTGCAGACCAGCTCTATTGACATTGGCACCTCAATTCACAGTGTTGAGACAAACAGCTTCGGCTGTAACTTGTTTTGCGACAACTGTCCCTTATTCAGTGTGGCTATTTGCCCTGGCTCGCGCATCACATTGAGCCCTAGTTAAAATAAGCAATGGACTAATGTGCGCATGCAGCGTGCAACTGAGATCACACGCAGTTCACTTCTCCCTGTGCTGTCAGGAAACAATCCACGCTCCGGCTTTCCATTCTGCCTAAACCCGGGATCGTGGTTTGTTTCTCTCCAAACGTGAGTGGCAAGTCAAGAACGAATTTTGGTTTGCAGGAAACAAACAGGTAGGTGGTTTGCACGTAAAGACATGGTGACGATGCAAAGTGTCTGAGAAGCACCCTGTGGAGCAGATTTTGGGGTGTTTGGGGGGGGGAGAGAAAGCAGGTGTCCTGTTGCACGAGCTGATTTTTGTTGCTCAAGTGGATGGACTTCATTAAATGTTGCCCAGTTTATAATACAGTGGTTACATATTTATATGACCACTGCTCCTTGAAAATTTCCATTGTATGGTGAGTTATTATGCTGAAGAAGACGCAAACGAAACAGTGTCAAATACCAGATCACTGTCCGTTGTCTTTCTGTTATTTTACAAAAAGAAAATATATACACTACTTTCATTGACCGTCGTGTTGCTCATTTTTGGTTTCTGCTTGAAGAGTGCAACACAGAGGTTTTTTTGTCTTGCTAAGCAGTTTATAATACCAACAGTTGAACCAATAGCAGGGGATTGTTTAACACTATACTATCATTGACATCCTTCGTGAAATCAAAAATACACCATGAGAATCTTTGTTCAAAACTTCAGATTATCCTGATTTTTATTTCCTTTTCCCAGGCACTACAACCGAGGCAGAGCTTTCCGAGAGAATCAATGTCTCGGCATCCAGTTCCACAACTCGCAACTTACCGCCTGTTTCAAAAGCCAGTGGGGACAGAACAAGGACGCCAACAAATGAAGACATGCCAGCAACATCTCCGAAGAGCGAGGCTTCTGTGTCACCTGGGCCAACTGCAACAGAAGGCAAGCAGGCGACATCTCCGGCACCAGCTTCTGCGACTCCCACTTTGCAAACAGATGCTGATACTTCGGAAGATACAAATATTAACGAAGATGACACGGTGGACGACGCGGTAGACAAAGACAACGTGCCTAGCTTCCTCCCAACAGCCAAAGGAACTCCAGATCCTGGTGACTATTACGGGCCCTACGGGATGCCGTCTGACGATCAAGAGGACCAAGGCATCTCGGAGTTTACGGAAGAGTTGGCCAGCATGCGCAGCTATGAAAATAAGAAAATGCTTCCTGACGAGATGAAGGACGCCTCTTCCTCGGAACTGGAAGAGGATAGCCATTTCTTTTTCCACCTGGTTATCGTTGCCTTTTTGGTAGCTGTTGTTTACATCACGTATCACAATAAAAGAAAGGTAGGCCGCCTTTTTAAGTTAGGGTTTTGCGGTTTATTTTAAGTATGCAGTTGTGCTGGCGTTTTTACATTACATTGCAAGTACTGTATTTTTTGCTCCATAAGACGCACCTAGTTTTTAGAGGAGGGAAGGGGGAAAGCCCTGTTTTTTTGAGGATCAGCTGAAAGTGGTGCAGCTTGTTTTTCAAAGAGGAAAAGCCCCGTTTTTATGGGGTTCAACTCACAGTTTGCAGCTTCTAGTCCTACAGGAAAGGGAGCCATTACTACAGTTTCCAGACAGATAATCTAATCAGCCAGTCACATGTCGCTGGGGAAACAAACAGCCTCCCTCTGCATTCAACAATGGAGGCCTGGGCAAGGGGACGGGGCTGGAAAGGGAGCCTTATCTCTCTCTTCAATCGCTTGCTAAACAGCTGTTCAGCGGCTCCCTTTCAACACCCTCTTCTCTCTTTGAAAAAAAAAAAAAGAGCACAATCTGCTTTTGGCCCCTAGGCAATTTGGCTCCAGGGACCACACATTCGCTCCATAAGATGCACAGACATTTCCCCTTACTTTGTAGGAGGAAAAGAGTGCGTCTTATGGAGCGAAAAATACTGTAATTGCAAAGCGGGTGTTTGAACAGAATCGGAAACCTTCTCATTAGTTGACTTATATACCCCATTTCTACAAATTTGTACTTAAAAGTGGTGTGCAAAAGAAAATGCATTCAAAACCCATGCACAAATGCATTATACCATGGGGGGAATAGAAACATTATCATACAAGATATACAATGAAAGCTGCAAAGTAATTACAGTGGAACCTCTACTCACAGCCACAATCCGTTCCGGAGGCCCGTCCTTATGGCGAAACGGGTCGGTGGTAGAAGCGCCGTTGTGTGCAGGCGCATTCGGCAGCAGCCCGCTTCTGCACATGTGCAGACGGCACTGCTTCTGCGCATGCGCGAATCGCGGCAAACCCGGTGTTTACTTCTGGGTTTGCTGCAGTCACGACTTGGAACGGGCCTAAGTAGAGCGGGACGTAAGTAGAGGTTCTGCTGTAATAGGAAATCTTTTCATAAGCATTTCAAATATACAGTCAATCACTTTATTTCAGCTTTAAGCTCATAAGAACAACAGAACTAGAACAAATACACAGTACAATTTGATTAAAAAAAATTAGAACCAGTAAAACTTAAAAGAGTACAAATTAGAAATAGATACTATAAGGAATTTTTCAAATCTACAGATGTACGTGTTCTCCATGGTGCTTGGACGTCAGGGCAAATGCAGCAAGTTAGGAAATAACAGGCTTGCAAAGATGAAAATCTTAAATTAAGAAGGGTTCCAGTGCATCATATTGGGATAGCTAGATTAATTTGTAAATGCAAGCAGTTGTTAATCTGTCCATAGTCAACCCTTTATGGCAGTGGTTTTCAGCCAGTGTGCCGTGGCACCCTGGGGTGCCTTGAAAGATGGCCAGGGGTGCCGTGGGAAACTCTGGCCTGCTCCTCTTTCCTTCCGTCCCTCCTCCAATGCCCTCTCGAGTCTCTGCCTCCCAAAGGCTTGCGTGGCTGTTGGTTGCAGCAGCCCTGGCTACAAGCTCCCCAGGTGAATGGTGCCTCTGGCACTGGCCAGGGGGTGCTTCCCAGGCCCCCTGTGGGGCAGTGTGAGGAGGCACCTCTCTTTGGGGCAGAGGGGGCAGCTCAGAAACTGGGGCAGCAGCAGTGGCTGCCCAGGGGACTCCCAAAGATTGGGGAGAGGAGAGGAGGCTGAGGGAACCCTCCACAAGGGTTTGGAAAAGGGTGAGAGGCTGCCGGCTCCGCAGGCAAGGGGTGGCATAACTGGGCTCCTGAGCCCCCCAGGGGTGCCGCAGAAAGAATGCAGTTGGTCAAGGGAGCCGTGGACCCAAAAAGGTTGAAAGCCTCTGCTTTCAGGTGTGACATTTCTGAGACGTTTTACAAATGTTAGCAAAACAGATGTGACAGTTTTAAGTGGAGAAGAATTAAGTAAAAATAATAAAAACTACTCTGAGGAGTAGGTGCTCTACATTATATTTACTCTTCTAAGTCATAAAAATGTGGTGTAGCTTTTAAAGCTTAATGTTCCGAGGAGTGTAAACGTTTTCCCCATACTGGTGGGAACGGGTGTGTGTTCTTTACATTTATCCCTCCCCTCCCCGGTCTTCAGTGGATTTATAATACAGAATCGTAACGTGAGAAGATATATGATGGATAGCACTGTCTTTTAAACTTGAATACAGCCTTTATTGAGAGCCAGTGTGGTGTAGTGGTTAAGAGCGGTGGACTCATAATCTGGTGAACCAGGTTTGCGTCTCCTCTCCTCCACATGCAGCTGCTGGGTGACCTTGGGCTAGTCACACTTCTCTGAAGTTTCTCAGCCCCACTCACCTCACAGAGGAAGGGAAAGGAGAATGTTAGCCGCTTTGAGACTCCTTCGGGTAGTGATAAGGTGGGATAGCAAATCCAAAACCTTCACTCTTTCATCCGAAGAACACAGGGCAGTTGACAATATAAAAATGCAAAATGAAAGCATAATAACGGCAAACTAAAGAAAAACCTAACCAATAACAGCCCCCTCCAGAAAACCACCCCACAGTTTAAAAGGGTATATTGTTTAATCGGGCAAAGGCTTGGGAGAAGAGGGATGTTCTCTGCTGGTGACTAAAGCTATGTAGTGAAGGTAACAGGCGAGCCTCCCTGGGAAAAGCATTCTGCAAGTGGGGAGCCACTGCAGAAAAGGCCCGTTTTTATGCTGCCACCCTCCAGACCTCGCAGAGGAGGTACAGGAAGAACGGCATCAGAGGATGATCTCAGGGTCTGAGTCGATTCATACTGGGAGATGCAGTCCATGGGGTATTTAAGAAGAAGAAAAAGAGTTTGGATTTGATATCCCGCTTTATCACTACCCGAAGGAGTCTCAAAGCGGCTCACATTCTCCTTTCCCTTCCTCTGTGAGGTGAGTGAGGCTGAGAGACTTCAGAGAAGTGTGACTAGCCCAAGGTCACCTAGCAGCTGCATGTGGAGGAGAGGAGACGCGAACCCGGTTCACCAGATTAGGAGTCTACCGCTCTTAACCACTACACCACACTGGATTTAAGGCTTTATAGGTCAAAACCAGCACTTAGAATTGGACCCAAAAACTAATTAGTAGGCGCATTTAGTGAAGGAAACAGTTGTGATGACTTGCAAAACATTGACAAAGCAGGAAGCTTTCTTTTATCATTAGCTAATTGTTTCTTTTCTCTCTAGATTATCCTGTTGGTCCAGAGCAGAAGATGGCGAGATGGGCTCTGCTCCAGAACCGTCGGATACCATCGTTTGGATCAAAATGTCAATGAAGCGATGCCTTCATTAAAAATCACCAATGATTACATTTTTTAAAAGCGGCGTGATCTGAGTTGACTGAACTAGTGATTTCCTTTGCCTGAACTGCAGGTGTTTGCCATAAGCAGTGAGCGTGCGCACCCTCTTCCTTGCCTTCCAAGTTCTTAGCCTTATTATACGAGGGCATAGGAGGTTAGTATTTCCTTCAGGGGGCAGCCAAACTTAAAAATCCGTGTACGTAGTGCCGTTGCTAATCACTTTTATTTATCTCCCAGTGTATTCCCTTCTGCCTGGAGCAGTCCTAGATTAGAACATAGCCAAGTAATCCTCAATATTCAATGTATTGCTAAATCTGGCAACCGTGAAGCACACTGAAAAGGAACTCTGGCGATTCTCTTTTTGAATCATGCGTTCTCTCTCTCCCTCAGTACAGAATTGGGGGGGGGGGAGAGAGACTTAATACAACAAAGTGTCTGGCTCCTTACTCTAAACCACA
The DNA here is from genome assembly GCA_034642065.1 of Darevskia nairensis. Lineage (NCBI taxonomy): Eukaryota > Metazoa > Chordata > Lepidosauria > Squamata > Lacertidae > Darevskia > Darevskia nairensis. The sequence goes on from JAWWNI010000924.1 coordinate 617,440, forward strand.
TCACTTGGGTGAAGATCCAGCTGGTATTTCTTCTCTATAGCCTTTAAGTAGACATGCATTTTAAGAGAACAACTTGTCACATGTTACCAGCCAGCCTGTCTCCTTGCACAGCTTAAATTTTAAATACTGGCGGTGATTAAGGGCCTGTTTCTTTCTTTCTCTCTCGGCCATTTGCTCTGCAAAAGAAAATGCCTTTAAAACTCCAAAATTGAGAGAAAACCTCTCTAGGCTTGAAGCCGAGATACATGAAAGATCAGCAGAACAAGCTCATCTGTACCACCCTCAATATTTTAGCGGTTGCCAATACGCAACTTGTGCTTTTATTCCATTGCAACCAGGGAAGGTGAGAGATTTATTATTTCTTGTTCCAATCAAGGCATAGGATTGTCAGGAATTGGAAGTTTCCCGGCTTCAGCAAACCCTGCATTTATTTCCTTTTAATTTCGGGAAAGACGAAATCCTCTTGCATATAGCTTGTACAGAAAGTTCTTGGGACGTTGGGATTTAAAAACAAATAATAAAGAAATGAAGTATGTACTTTTGCTATTTATGTTTACTTCCACAAGTTGTAATTAGTAGTTTCACTTTAACGGACACCTTGTTCACGAATGATTCCTTTTGGAAGGACTGAAAAAAATATGTATATAATCAGTAGGAACCTTGACTTTATATCCCAAGTCTTGTACTATTCTGAAAAATCCTTGCACCCTGTTTCATGAGAAGAGTTGCAGCGGCCACGATCTCGCTTCTGCAGTAAGCATTCCTAAACAGGAAGGAGAAGAAGAGGAAGTCCAACAATACTTGCCATAACTGTTTTCTTGCGGTACTTTTTATCATATTTGAACTTGTATCACTTTTAATAAGTTTTTTTTTTTAAAATAAACCCCAAGGATATAATTTTGTAGGAACTGCATGCAGCTTGATTTGTGGTCATTCCATCAAAGCAAAAAAAATAAATTGGGGTGTGAAAATTGCACGAGGCACAATTTGTGCAGCTTTGAATGAAAAAAATGATTTTGGTTTAGTTTGCTCAGAGAGCAGCACAAGATGGTTAGGGCAGTGTACAATGTGACTTGTACAATTTCATATTAAAGGGGTGTTTTTTTAAGAAGGATGTAGTCGGAGGATATTTTCCCATAAAGTCACATCAGTATTTCTCCGTCATTGGTGCATAATCACAGATGGGTCTATACCAGGCTTCCTCAACCTCGGCCTTCCAGATGTTTTTGGCTTACAACTCCCATGATTCCTAGCTAGCAGGGCCAGTGGTCAGGGATGATGGGAATTGTAGTCTCAAAACATCTGGAGGGCCGAGTTTGAGGAAGCCTGGTCGCCTGGTCTGAGTTGGGGCTGAAGAAACGGAGTAAGGCCAGTGGGACTTTGTGGATTTAGAGCACAAACCTAGACAGCATCTTAAAAAGCAAAGACATCACTTTGCCGACAAAGGTCCGTATAGTTAAAGCTATGGTTTCCCCAGTAGTAATGTAAGGAAGTGAGAGCTGGACCATAAAGAAGGCTGATCGCCGAAGAATGGATGCTTTTGAATTAAGGTGCTGGAGGAGACTGCAAGAAGATCAAACCTATCCATTCTTAAAGAAATCAGCCCTGCGTGCTCACTAGAAGGACAGATCCTGAAGTTGAGGCTCCAGTACTTTGGCCACCTCATGAGAAGAGAAGACTCCCTAGAAAAGACCCTGATGTTGGGAAAGATGGAGGGCACAAGGAGAAGGGGACGGCAGAGGACGAGATGGTTAGACAGTGTTCTCGAAGCTACTAACATGAGTTTGGCCAAACTGCGAGAGGCAGTGAAGGATAGGTATGCTTGGCGTGCTCTGGTCCATGGGGTCACGAAGAGTCGGACACGACTGAACGATGGAACAACAACAAAACTGCTTACCCTCCAGCTTGCTGGGATATCACTTCATTGCTTTTTGTCTGCATTCGGGTTCTCCTATTTCTCCTTTTCCTGGGCTACTTGAATGCCCCTAGGTAAAGGTAAAGAGACCCCTGACCATTAGGGCCAGTCGTGACCGACTCTGGGCTTGCGGCGCTCATCTCGCTTTACTGACCGAGGGAGCCGGCGTACAGCTTCCAGGTCATGTGGCTAGCATGACTCAGCCACTTCTGGCGAACCAGAGCAGCGCACGGAAAAACTGTTTACCTTCCCGCTGCAGCGGTACTTATTTATCTACTTGCACTTTGACGTGCTTTCGAACTGCTAGATTGGCAGGAGCAGGGACCGAGCAACGGGAGCTCACCCCGTTGCGGGGATTCGAACCGTCACACCTTCTGATCGGCAAGCCCTAGGCTCTGTGGTTTAACCCACAGCGCCACCCGCGTCCCCTTGAATGCCCCTAGTGGTCCCATTTTTCCATTCTTAATGTTTCTGCCTATCTGGCTTCCAATGGACATGTAACGTTGATTGCCCCAATTGACTTTGCGTATATATATACTGCTTAATACTTTAGTTAGTCTCTAAATGGTTTATCTACCATATTGGTCTGAATATGCCTCACTTTCCCCCCAAATTCCGACCGTGAAAATTTAAAAGTGCGGCTTATATTCGCGACCTTATGGTATGCAGCCAGGAGCAGCGAGGAACGGTGTGGCTTATATTTGGGTATTTTTTAATTTTTTCTCCCCCCTTTCCAATTTTAAAGGTGTGGCTTATATTCGGGCCAATACGGTATATGTGCACGCACACACACATACACACACCAAACAACGAAACACAGAAACTACATTCCAATCCTGCGCAGTATGAAACCGAAATACAAAAGGAATATAATTTCCGTAGATTCAAATGGTGAAATAATTCAGCCGCTTCTGTGGGTGTCTGGAGCTGTTTTCAAGCAGTTCCCCAGAAGGTAGGAATGAATGAAGACCTGTGTTTTATTCCGAACCTAGGCGACAGGTGCATTGGAAGAATCCCTTAGAGCAGCATTCCCCAACCTTGGGCCTCCAGCTGTTTTCGGACTACAATTCCCATCATCCCTGGCCACTGGTCTTGCTAGCGAGGGATGATGGGAGTTGTAGTCCAAAAACAGCTGGAGGCCCAAGGTTGGGGAACACTGCCTTAGAGGCTTTCCCAACTTTTGACACATCGAGCTGAAAAGCAGACAGGGTACCAAAGAATCAAACCCAGTTACCTGCAAGCCAGGTGTCAAAGTGTCTTTGCTAGGCTGTTCGTAGGCTGAGCAGAGTTCCTGGAAACTAAAGAGGAGAAAACCCTTGTGCTCATGTTCTGCTTGCAGGTTTCCCATTAGGGCATCTGGCTTGCCTCTTTGAGAACAGGACTAGATGGGCCATTGGCCTCATCCAGCAGGATCTTACGTTCTTAAATCAAAAATCACACTTTAAAAAGGCAATTTGGCTCGTGCCATCTTTGAGGCTTTGGGAAATCTCTACTTGAAACTGCGTGTTTTTGCAAAGGTTGGGAAAATGGAATAGCTTGTTACTGTCAAACTTTGTTCACCGTAATTTATTAATATAATTACTGATAGTAGTACAGATAATGCAGTACAAACATTTTAAATTTCTTATTCTTACACTTTGAACAGTGGCAGATCAACAATTTTACCTAGACTGATGCAAGACGGCGTCACTTGGGATAATTCATGGTCAACGTAGTTTCAGAACAGCCTAAACTAGATTCAGAGTAAGACTTACCAAACAAAGCTGCACAGTCTTAACTTCCATATCATGCGTTAAGTCACGGCATCTGTCTAGCAAAATAAAACATTCTAGCATTTCTCAACCTGCTCATCAGCCACTGTGCTCCTTCCTAGCAAGGAAGCAAAGTATTTTACACATATAGAAAGTCCAGCTATGACTGCGTTGTGGTTAAGTTTGTGTGTGATTAAAGGAACATAAAGGAACTGGTAAGAGTTCTCCTACGTCAGTGATGGCTAACCTTGACACTCCAGATGTTTTGGAACTACAACTCCCATCATCCCTAGCTAACAGGATCAGTGGTCAGGGATGATGGGAGTTGTAGTCCCAAAACATCTGGAGTGTCAAGGTTAGCCATCACTGTCCTACGTTCAGGCAGGTGGGACCCATTTCACGCAAAACAGAACGTTTCCGTTCCTCTATTCCTGCTCAGGACGGTTCCTGAAATCTCGACACGGAATCTTTTCAATGCAAACGGGAAATTTAGGGCAGACGGATTCACTTGCCTGGAAGGTGATGCTCAGCGTTTTATTTTCCAGCTTAGGGGAAAGAAGCCCCCAGAACGCTAAGAGGTTGGAATTATCTTTTGTTGAGGTGCTTCACATCCCCCGATTACAACTAATCCTGGCATTACTCGGCACACCCAGTTTTGTTCGGTACTAACTCCCTGACCGTATGCTGTTGGATTATACCACCAAGCCGTGATAAAGCTAATTGAGTAAATTAGTGTTGCCTAACATACGAAGCACACAACAGAGAACATGGATTCTCTTTCATATTTTTGCAGGGTTCCCAGCTGTCAATCCAGAGATCATACCTAGAAGTCTGAAGCTCTTACGAATGTAGCTAACCCGGCCCCTTTCCTTCCTTCCTTCCTTCCCTTAATGCAGATGTCAACGGTAGGAGGCTGCCCATTTTAACCCTCCCCCAGCACCTAAAATTCAGTGGGCACCTAAAAAGCAGAAATGTTTTGCTCCGTTCATCAAGATTAAAGAATACTTCCTGCAATTTAATAAGAGTGCTACCATACTCCACTTCCTAGCACAGGGGTAGGCAACCTTCGGCTCCCAGATGTTTTGGGACTACAACTCCCATGATCCCTAGCTAACAGGACCAGGGATGATGGGAGTTGTAGTCCCAAAACATCTGGGAGCCGAAGGTTGCCTATGCCTGTCCTAGCATAATTGCGAATGGGCACATTCCATGCACAAGCAACTAGCAAATTTAAGCAAAATAAGGTATGCCAAGCAACGTTGGGCAAATAACTTCATTTTAATGAAGCTGCAAGCGCATGGGAAGTAAGGAGCACAACGCAGAAGTTGTGTTTCCGTGGAGCGGAGAAATAAAATCCCTTCCTATAGAAGAATGTAAGGCATTCATTCAAGTCCCCCCCCCCCCCCAAATCTTGACAAGATGATAGCCTTGTATCTTAACTTTTTATGCTTGGCTTTTTAGCACAGGAAAACGTGGAAGTTTTATATTTACAAGGTAGTAGGAAGCAGGACCGAAAATCCTAAGCACTCTCTTATGCCAGAAATCTCTTTAATTCATAATATGCAGCCTGGCACAATTAGCTGGATCAATCATCAGTGAATATTTCCTGCATTTAGAAAGCATGATAAATATCAGAAGGGCAAGCAAAACATTCTTTTTTTTTAGAAGTAAGACCTTGATCGCTTTATTCCAAGACTTGTAAGTGGCTTCCACTGACGCTTCCTGCATTTGTTTTCACACATGCCCCAATTCCTCTCCTCTGGCCGGTCTCTATATGGCACAGGTATACAAAGAGTATGTTCCAATATGAAGAGTTTAAAAAACAGTACAAGAAGAGATGGTAAAAAGGAAAAAACAGAGTCAACTTTTTAAAAAGTCCGTATCAAGCAAAATTATAAATATGCTAGACAAATCAACTCCAAAACAGGATTTATTGTGTTTTGTTAGTTATCAAAACTATAAAAAGCATATAAATCAATATTTATAAAATAGGCAAATACCACTATTTAGTTACACAGCCATGATAACTTTTTTTTTCTTTTTCTTTTTCTTTTTTGGTGCAAAGCAAAAACAAATTGGAATGTGGCTCATGCTTGCCCGTTGCTTCCTTCATCTTGAATTAGATGCTCATCACACACTGGATGAACTGCAGAAAGGGAAAGAGAAGAGACGTGCGTTATCATCACTAGAGAGCCCCTGTGGCGTAGTGGTTAGGGCAGGCGTCCCTAAACTAAGGCCCGGGGGCCGGATGCGGCCCAATCGCAATCTCAATCCGGCCCGCAGACGGTCTGGGAATCACCATGTTTTTGTTGTGATTTTCGTCCAAGCCGAGCGGCAACAGCTGCAGCGAGGGCTGGTCTGACTTTTGCCTGTCTCGTGAAGCCGTGAGAAAGCTGCCTTATCTTTTCCTACATGCATTGTTTATGTTTTACTGTACTATTGTAATCTTAGCCTTTGTGCTCTCTCTCCTGGCTTGCTACGATGCCGAAAGGACGTGCTATATGGCAGCTCTGTAAATGAGCTAGCAGCAGAGATTTTCTCTGCACTATTCCTACAATAAATAGTTTAGCCTTAATTATGGCTTGTGTGTGTTGTTCTTCATGCTGGGAACAATCACATATGACTGCGCCACCGGACTCTCTGTAGCCAGGGATGTGCGCACACGGTTTTGCTCTGGCTTTGGGGCAGTCTCACAAACTTTTACATGAGTAGGATGTGTCCTTTTATTTAAAATGCATCTCTGGCTTATTTGTGGGGCCTGCCTGGTGTTTTTACATGGGTAGAATGTGTCCTTTTATTTAAAATGCATCTCTGGCTCATTTGTGGGGCCCGCCTGGTGTTTTTACATGAGTAGAATGTGTGCTTTTATTTAAAATGCATCTCTAGGTTATTTGTGGGGCATACGAATTCGTTCATTTCCCCCCCCCCAAAAAAATATAGTCCAGCCTACCCCCCCAAAAAAAATATAGTCCAGCCTACCACATGGTCTTAGGGACGGTGGACCAGCCCACGGCTGAAAAAGGTTGCTGAACTCTGCTCCAGATCATGGGTAGGCAAACTAAGGCCCAGGGGCCAGATCTGGTCCAATCGCCTTCTAAATCCGGCCCACGGACAGTCCAGGAATCAGCGTGTTTTTACATGAGTAGAATGTGTCCTTTTATTTAAAATGCATCTCTGGGTTATTTGTGGGGCATAGGAATTCGTTCATTCCCAAAAAAATATAGCCCAGCCCACCACATGGTCTGAGGGACGGTGGACCGGCCCACGGCTGAAAAAGGTTGCTGACCCCTGGACCAGAAGTTCAAAGCCAGGAGTTCTGGGCTTATAAATTGCTGCAACTTCACCACAACTTTCAAGGGGGAACAGAGTCTTGCGCTTCTAAGCAGGAAATGGACTTGAAGCTCACTTACATCATCATACTGGAAATTCACCATCCCCTGCTGAGCCGCATCTCGTCTCCGGAAACTATCTGCAAACGCAGCACAGGAAGAACCATGTTAGGAGCCAGGACACACAAAAGCCACAGGTGGATAAATACAAGTGTGAAGTGTCAGTTTGCATTTCTTAGTGCAGAAAGTATTGCTCTGATGTGTCGAGATCTTTCCTATTCTACTTAATTCAAGAGGGTTCTGGAAGCTTCTCTGTGCGAAAGAAACAAGCAGGAGGTTCGTGATGTTTGGGTTATTCCTTCAGAGAGTACAGCTGGCATAAACTGGTTCTGTTATCTCTTCTGTCAAGATGGCATGCAATTTCGTTGCACTTGTATAGCGTTGTGCTTGTACTTGTGCAATGACAATAAATAAATTATCTTATTATCTTAAGAAACAAAATCAGTCCATCGTCATGAACGGAGAAAACCCCATACCAGTGAGAGCTCTGAGCTTAACGCAGCAGGCGATGTAGTCGTCAAACGTGATCTTGCCGCGAGTGCTGTATCGCTTGGAAATGCCGTTGATGGCTTGGGGGCTCAGCCGAAATCCTAGGCGGAAGGAGAGAGCGGGAATCATGAAACCGCACAATTGGAAGTCTCATCTAATGCAGGCATCCCCAACCTGCGGCCCTCCAGATCTTTCGGGACTACAACTCCCATGATCCCTAGCTAACAGGACCAGTGGTCGGGGATGATGGGAATTGTAGTCCAAAACATCTGGACGGCCAAAGGTTGGGGGATGCCTGATCTAATGCAACCATTTCCCAGCCGGCGCAACGTCTCCCAAGCTCACCCATAGACGTCAACGCCTTCTGCAGCTCCTGGGAATCGACGGTGCCGCTGCGGTCGCTGTCGACGCTCATGAAGTGTTGTCTCCAGCCGTTCAGCACGGCCCAGAGCTCTTTGAACTCATTGAATCCCATCGTGCCAGACATATCTCTCTGCGCAGCCGCTAAGGATCACTTCTCGTCAATAACCGGGTCAATATCCTTTCATGTGCTCGAGAAACACCGGCTACAGTTTCCCTACATGTGTGTGTCTGTGTGTAAATTTTTTATTTATTTTCCTCCCCCCCCCCAATTTTTTTTTATTGATTTTAACAATTTTAAGCACTTAACAATACCGTTAAATTTCCATCCTTCCCCCCTCTCACTGAGGGAAGCAAATTTCCATCCCCCTCTCTCACCGGGAATACAGTAGACATTATACATTTAACGTAGCTAACATATTGAATATCATTGCTTAGGCCTGGCCCATTTCTGTGGGCCAGGTATTCTTCCTTTCCTCAAGTTCATATTTCAGTTGACTTCCTCAAGTCCCCCTCTGTTGAATTCATTATCTATCCTCTTTATCAGTTTTCCGAATTCATAAACTTCACAATAACATAAAATACCAAAATCATTTTACTTGAAGCTAACTCCTTTTTTCCATACCTCAGCACCTCATTACTTCTGATCATTTCCTCAAGCCTTATAATTTTTTAAAAAATTTATTTTCCATTTAATAACACACATTCACATCGTTATTATCCATTTACCTCCCTGGCTCTTTAGAGCCTATCGATTTCCTTCCCTCCCGCCTCCTGGCTTTCAAAATCAACCTTTATGTTATTCCAATTCCAATTCCATTCATTACAGAATAACTCAAAATTTAAATCAATATAGAAAGGTAGAGAACTTCTCATTGCAAGTCTTCAGGCAACCCTGCTAGTGATGTTAATTGCTCACAATAATCTTTCAGATATCGTATAAATTTACTCCGGTCCTTTTGGAATAGTTGATCACGCTGGTTTCGGATTTTTCCTGCCAGATTCGCCAGTTCTGCAAAGTCCATCGTCTTCATCTGCCGCTCTTCTTCCTTTGGGTTTCCCTACACTTTGGAGGGGCCACTGCCCCCTTGTTCCATAAACTCATCCCCAGTGACACCTTCTCCCCTCCCCAAACCAATATTCAGAATAGCAGTTTGCAAGGCCCACTTAGAAAGGTAATAGCACAATAAAATTCAAAGCAGTAACAATTAATTGCACATTTATTCCAAAGCCAATGAAAGCTATTTACCGTATTTTTCGCTCCATAAGATGCACCTGAACATAAGACGTACCTAGTTTTTAGAGGAGGAAAGGGGGAAAGCCCTGTTTTTTTGAGGATCAGCTCAAAGTGGTGCAGCTTTTTTTGCAAAGGGAAAAGCCCTGTTTTTTTGAGGATCAGCTCAAAGTGGTGCAGCTTCTTTTTCAAAGAGGAAAAGCCCCGTTTTTATGGGGTTCAACTCACAGTTTGCAGCTTCTAGTCCTACAGGAAAGGGAGCCATTTCTACAGTTTCCAGACAGATAATCTAATCAGCCAGTCACGTCGCTGGGGAAACAAACAGCCTCCCTCTGCATTCAACAACGGAGGCCTGGGCAAGGGGGCGGGGCTGGAAAGGAAGCCTTCTCTCTCTCCCTGATCGCTTGCTAAACAGCTGTTCAGCGGCTTCTTTTCAACACCCTCTTCTCTCTTTTTTTTAAAAAAGAGCACAATCTGCTTTTGGCCCCTAGGCAATTTGGCTCCAGGGACCACGCATTCGCTCCATAAGACGCACAGACATTTCCCCTTACTTTTCAGGAGGAAAAAAGTGCGTCTTATGGAGCGAAAAATACGGTAGTTTAGTTAATCCAACTTGGTCCAGTGATACTGGTACTAACTTATAAAGATCTGACAGTCACTTATCAAGAGTTTTAGATGCCACATTTAGCAACTGCATCCCTGTTCAGTAAATTCCCAATGCGACGGATGAAGTGATACCAGTCTCCCAATGTCCGATTTAAAGACACGTAATAGGAGTCTTAAATCACCAGCTCCAGCAACCCTCTAGGTCAGTGGTGGCCAAACTTGGCCCTCCAGCTGTTTTGGGACTACAACTCCCATCATCCCTAGCTAACAGGACCAGTGGTCAGGGATGATGGGAATTGTAGTCCCAGGTTTGGCCACCACTGCTCTAGGCAATCTTACCACTTCAGTGTTGGAAATCCCCCAGGCACAAGTTGGGACCATGTGGAGGTCTCTGGGTACCAGCTTGGCATCTCTGCCTGGCCCCTCTAGCTTCCTTAAGGAAAGCGGAAGAGGTTTTTTATTGCACTGATCTCTCACTTCCCCCCCCCCAAGGAGTCCATGGTTCACCCCCCTCCTCCTCTCAGTTCACCCCCCTCCTGAGAGGTAGGTTAGAAAGCTGAGGGTGGTGGGAGTCTGGAGTCTACACTAAGGTTACCAGACGTCCCCGTTTCCTGGGGACAGTCCCCAGATTTACAAATCAGTCCCCTGACAAAATCCTATCATTCCGACTCTTTTCAATGAAGTGTCCCAGGATTCATTGAAAAAAATCGGGTAACCTTAGTCTACAACCCCCGAACTGCAAATATATATTTTTTAATGTTTAATTTTATTATTATTATTATTATTTAATTTTAATTTTGAAAAAAGAACTTCAAAGGGCTACCTTTGAAGGTGACCCGGAAACTGCAATTAATCCAGAATGCGGCAGCTAGACTGGTGACTGGGAGCGGCCGCCGAGACCACATAACACCAGTCTTGAAAGATCTACATTGGCTCCCAGGGATTAACAACTACATAACATTTAGAAGACATCTGAAGGCAGCCCTGTTTAGTGAAGTTTTTAATCTGTAACATGTTAATGTATTTTAATATTTGCTGGAAGCCGCCCAGAGTGGCTGGGGAGACCCAGCCAGATGGGCGGGGTACAAATAATAAAATTATTATTATTATATTTGCACACAGCTTTTCAGCCGAGAATAAAGAAATCATTGAATAATGGGTCTAAGTGCTGGAACAAGCTCCATTAGTTGGGTCATCTCAACCTTTAATGTTTGCAAAGAGAAAACGCCCGAAATTTATCTGGATGGCCTCGCTCAACCACAACTTTTATATTCTGCAGATCACAGATCCAGGAAGTGTGGAGGAACTCAAAGCAACAGCTTAACTAGCATATTTTTTTACCTCCCTCAACCCCTGGGTAAAATAATAATAATAATAATAATAATAATAATAATAATAATAATAATAATAATAATAATTTCAGCCACCTAGAAGCACAAGTAATAATTGCAATGAGAATTATTAATTATAATAATACAAATATTTCAAGCCGAAGCCAAATATGCAAAGGATACATCAAGCATAGAGATCATCAGCCTGCAAGTCTCTAGGTTGAAAGCTGTTTAAAGAAAAACAGAAGCAGTCAGCAAAAAAATATTTTTCTCTCTCTCTCTTGCGCCCCGCCACCACTCTGCCCCCCCCCCAGCCAAGAGTGGTTTTCAAGCAGAAAAGTATGAACAGCATATTAATTCCTCAAGATTAGTTTTCCTTCAAACATTTCAGTATGTTAAAAGAGGGATAGGAAGAGATACTTTTAAAATGCAAGAGGGCAAGTAGCAATTTTTGCAATGAGTTCCGGGTCTTGTTGCTTTTCCTGCAGCAAGACTCGGCACAGCTGGTCCGTTTGGGTTTTGGAGCCGGGCAAACTCACGTTTATAGGCTCCTGCAATTCCTGACTGGGTCAGACATCTCTGCAGCTCATCGGCATCTATTTGCCCGTCCTGTGGGAAACAGAAAGAGCATCGCGCCAGGGTTACTGCCTTTGCAGGGACCTGACCATCTCTGCAAACCAACTGTGAACATGCAATTTCTCAAAACGACAAAGACCTTTGGGATAACAGGCTGCCCTGGAGAGAGATGACCAGGCTAGGACAATAAGGAGCTTGCAAACACCCTTTCCCCCCGTTGCCGGCCAATTATTAAGATTAAGAAGGTATCACGATAACTATCTTCAAATATCTGAAGGGTATTTCCATCACATGGAAGATGGAGCAAGCTTCAACTACAACTAATCCAGAATGCGGCAGCTAGACTGGTGACTGGGAGTGGCCGAGACCACATAACACCGGTCCTGAAAGACCTACGTTGGCTCCCAGTACGTTTCCAAGCACAATTCAAAGTGTTGGTGCTGACCTTTAAAGCCCTAAACGGCCTCAGTCCTGTATACCTGAAGGAGAGTGTCCACCCCCATCGTTCAGCCCGGACACTGAGATCCAGCGCCGAGGGCCTTCTGGCGGTTCCCTCACTGCGAGAAGCAAAGCTACAGGGAACCAGGCAGAGGGCCTTCTCGGTGGTGGCGCCCGCCCTGTGGAACGCCCTCCCACCAGAGGTCAAAGAGAACAACAACTACCAGACTTTTAGAAGACATCTGAAGGCGGCTCTGTTTAGGGAAGCTTTTAATGTTTAATAGACTATTGTATTTTAATATTTTGTTGGAAGCCACCCAGAGTGGCTGGGGAAACACAGCCAGATGGGCAGAGTATTATTATTATAATTATTATTATTATTATTATTATTATTATTATTATTACAGTGGAACCTCGACTTACGAGTAACTCGACTTACGTATTTTTCGAGTTACAAAGGATCAAAGCGGCCGCGGGCTTACGAATTTCTTCGACTTCTGAATCGGAAGTCGAGGTTCCACTGTATTTCCGGTGGGGTTTTTTTCTTTTCTTTTTCAGGTCACTGGAAGGGAAGAGAAGGCGGGACTTTGCTCGAGCGGCCATTTTGGTCGCGAGCGGAGCCCGGAGCAGCTGGAGGTGGCCGGCTCCGCTGCTTGCAGCAGCGCCGCACCTGCTTCTTCTCCTTCGCCCCCCTTCCTATTTTTCGCGCCATGGCGGCGCGGCACGGCACAGCTTCTTTTTCCGCGCCGTAGCGACACAGCACGGCTTCTTTTTTTCGCGCCGTAGCGGCACGGCACGGCTTCTTTTTTTCACGCAGTGGCGGCACAGCTTCTTTTTTTCGCGCCGTGGCAGCGCGGCATGGTTTCTTTTTTCGTGCCGTAGCGGCACGGCACGGCTTCTTTTTTCGCGCCGTAGCAGCACGGCACGGCTTTCTTTCACGCTGTGGCGGCGCGGCTTCTTTTTTCCTCGGAGGCTTTTTTCCGCGCCATGGCGGCGAGGCTTTTTTCCGCGCCATGGTGGCGGCGGCGAGCACCCCTCAGAGCCACCTGCAACAAAAGGAGAGCTGCGGGAGCCTGGCCGTCCACATCGACAAGGTAAGTGACCCTCGATTTCTCTTCCCATAGGAGCGCATTAATCCATTTTTTATGCATTCCTATGGAAAAATCGCGTTTCGACTTACGAGTTTTTCGACTTCCGAATGTGCATTCGGAACACATTAAATTCGTAAGTTGAGGTTCCACTGTATTATTATTATTTTCTGCTGCTCCAGAAGAAAAGACCCAAACCGATGGATCCGAGTTACCAGAAAGGCAATTCTGCCTAAACATTAGGAAGAGCTTTCTGACAGTAAGAGCTGTTCAACTGCAGAACAGACGCCCTCAAAAGCTGAAGGACTCTCCTTCCTTGGAGGCTTGAGGTTGGGTGGCCATCTGCCAGGGAGTCTTTATCCATGGTTCCTGCTTCGAAGGGGGCTAGACTAGATCAGTGTTTCCCAAACTTGGGTTTCCAGCTGTTGTTGGACTACAACTCCCCTCGTCCTTGACCACTGGGCCTGCTAGCTAGGGATGATGGGAGTTGTAGTCCAACAAAGTTTGGGAAACGCTGGACTAGGGGAACCTTGGGGTGCCTTCCGACTCTACAATGTGTCTACGATTCTGTGAGCTTCTGATCCTTGCTCCCAGCGAGCTTTTGTGTTACGCAAAGGATATCCTTATTGATGCAAAGCAGGAAAACACACATTTGCCTTCCTGTTTGGACAAAAACAACAGTGTCTAGTTTGGGACAAAGAAGGATCAAGTTCCTAATCGCTACCCGATTGCAGAAGCGTTTGCGGGCCGAATCCAGAGGGCAATTGGGCCGGATCCGGCCCACGGACCTTAGTTTGCCGACCCCTGCTCTATATGATTCAAGCGTCAGCCGTGCCAAATTTAAAAGGACCTCAGATGAGGCCGGAATTTTAGCCTCACCCTCAAACATGCAAACTATAGATGCAGAAAAGTGAATCATTTTTATAGCTTCGTTTCCCAGGGCCGGACATGCTCATGCGTTTAAAAACGGGTTCGGGCAGAAACTTGTTCAAATAACTAAAAATAAAATAATTTAAGAGAGGTGATCAGAACTCTTACACACCCTGCCTGCATTCTGAAACTCAGTTCCCTAGCCTTGGGACCAGTTTGGATGCAATGAAAACTCAAAGAGTCCCCATTCGAGGCTGCAAAGAGACAGTCGGAAGAGTTCATGTTGAAGCAAACCAGAGTTTCCCATTATGTCAGAACTCGGGAAACTGCAGTTTGCTTAAACGACGGTCGGCAAGAACAAGCCAGGGTAAAACTGTGGTTCCTTATTCTGGTTTGTTGCGATGCCACAGACTTCACCAACTTCCAGGTGTTGCAAGACACCAACTCCCAGCAGCCAGCATGTCCAATGGTCAGGGTGCTGGAGACCAACATCCGAAAGACCCCGTGCTGGGGGAAGCCTGGTTTAAAGAGATGACTGTTCTCCAAGACATCCCATGGGAGTGCAGTTTGCTTAAAAGTAGATCTAAAATATTCTAGTCTCCTCCTTGGAACCACAAAAGAGGAAGAGAGGGAAGAGTTAGAGACTTATGGCTTGTTTGTGTAGAAGGAAACCATAGTTTCCTTGATACACCCCCCAAAAGACCCTTGTGATCAATTAAAAAATATACCGGTGAGTCAGATAGTATGTAAGCAGCCTTATCGGAAGTGGCATGAGCTTGTAGGCGTAGTGAAATAGGAGTAAGTGGGTGATCTACTGGACCACCAGATCAACAGATCTTCTTTGCTATAAGCAAGTTATGGAGGTTTTTGGTTTTTACTGACAGATTTAATCTGACAGCCTAGTACAGAAGAAGTCACAGTATAAGGGGGAAAAACAGGCATAGGCCGGATACTCCTTTTCTTTAATGTGGTTCCTACTGCAGACTGGCCGTTTAAACGATGAGTCTTCTCTGCAAGACGGTTGGCATTCTTTTCTTTTTTTAAATTTTGATTTATACTTTTCAAATTTATACATTTCATTAATTTTACAATCGTTTTAACATTTCAAAGTCTGACTTCCTTCCCCCTCTTTCTGCGGTTCCTGAAATGTGTTTTTTTAGTATCTCCTGCATATCCCAATTCATTTAATTTGCTCATTTAACTATCTGCTTTAAATAGGAACCCTTATGAAACTGCAGCGTATTACAATAACCCTGCCCATGCAATTTATCTGTAAATATTCAAATAAACCATTTCCATTGTTTTATAAAAAGTTTGTTGTCTTGGTTTCTTATTCTTCAGGTAAGTTTTGACATTTCTGCATATTCCAAGATGGTTGGCATTCTAAATTAAAATCCGATGGTTGCATTTCAGCAGGCCAAAGAGTTTTTCCGTAAAACTCAGAAGTGCTTTTGCAAGTTCCTGCATTGCAGCGGAGGCTGGGCTACAAAAACCCTTGGAGACCCCTTCCAAGTCCACAAATCAAAGCTGCTCCTATGCAGTCAGAACATTTCATGGCTGAATCAGCCACAGATCTTCCTAGCTACAGCCCAATATGCCAACAACTTCTGACACCCTTTGTTGGCTCACTATTCAACGACCGTTTGCTGAGCCTAATAAAATGAAGAATTATAGTAGGGACTGAAATACAGGATCTGCACACACAGCTGTCTACATTTTGGCATTGGCTGCAGCAACTGTCATGCTAGAATAGGTAAAAGGGTAAAGGGACCCCTGACCGTTAGGTCCAGCCGCAGACGACTCCCTTGGTTTATTGGCTGAGGGAGCCGGCGTACAGCTTGTGTCGAGGGATGATTTTCAATAGATCACAGGGAGGGAGCTGCTCTCCTACGTACGAAACCCTGACCCAGAATCAGGTCGTATAGAATGATTTAGCTTGTGCAGCTTCCAGGTCATGTGGCCAGCATGACAAAGCTGCTTCTGGCGAACCAGAGCAGAGCACGGAAACGCCGTTTACCTTCCCGCCAGAGCGGTTCCTATTTATCTACTTGCACTTTGACGTGCTTTCGAACTGCTAGGTTGGCAGGAGCAGGGACCGAGCAACGGGAGCTCACCCCGTCGCGGAGATTCGAACCGCCGACCTTCTGATCAGCAAGCCCTAGGCTCTGTGGTTTAGACCACAGTGCCACCCGCGTCCCATAAAGGTAAAGGGACCTCTGACCATTAGGTCCAGTCGCAGACGCCTCTGGTGTTGCGGCGCTCATCTTGCTTTACTGGCCGAGGGAGCCGGCGTACAGCTTCCGGGTCATGTGGCCAGCAGGACTAAGCCGCTTCTGGCGAACCAGAGCAGCGCACGGAAACGCCATTTACCTTCCCGCCAGAGCGGTACCTATTTATCTACTTGCACTTTGACGTGCTTTCGAACTGCTAGGTTGGCAGGAGCAGGGACCGAGCAATGGGAGCTCACCCCGTCGCAGGGATTCGAACCGCCGACCTTCTGATCGGCAAGCCCTAGGCTCTGTAGTTTAACCCACAGCGCCACCCGCGTCCCAAGCTAGAATACATTACTTCAAAAGTCACCAAGCTAATGGAATATGCAGAAATGGCCAGACTGACGGGAAAGCTCATAAACCAGGAAGACCAGGTTTTCCTAAAGGAGTGGAATAACTTCTTAATATACTTAAAAGACCACTGTAGAAAGTTAGGATCATTGGTAGGGATACAAAATGACACTTTGTAATGTGAAATCCACTTTGGTTACTATGATTATATAACAGATGGGTAACTGTAAAAGATGCAGGGAAAATGAAAAAGATAACATTTTTCAAAATGGAAGTCATGGAGGGAGGGGAGGAGGTCCGTAGGTTCGGAAAAACTTTTTATTTTCACCTTTTGGAATGGTTATAGTTATTATGTATGAATTTATGTAAAACCAATAAAAAAATTATATATATATTTGAAAAGTCACGACTGCTTTTAGGGTTCCACACCCCTGGGATTATGTCACGGCACTGGCAAAAGCACACACTAGGTGTTTGCCCACGCTGCAGATGAATTAAGGGACAGCGAGGAAAAAAGCGTCTTAATATTTGCTGTGTAAATTTGGGGGTGGGGAGGAGGGAGCCATACCTGCCCAGCGACTGCAGCAAAATAGCCATATAAAGGATCTTGCGTTTGGCCGGGAAAGGAAGGTCCTCCGGGGGCAGCCCCATACTACAAATAAAAAAAATGGGAAGAAATTAAATCAAGGAATTTTCACCGTCGTTTGAGCTGACTGGCGCGCACATTTACTCCGGCCCCACAGCATTCCTTGGGAACGGCAGTCTCGATACACTCAAAGCCTATTCTTAATCCTCGTTTCGTGGACTGCTCATAAAAGCAGTTTCGACAGGGTGTTACAAGTCCGGGTTCGACAAACACCAAATTGAACTTTTAAGTCATCTGGCAAAAGGGCTGCCCTAAATCGCTTCATGTATCTGAAGAAGTGTGCATGCACACGAAAGCTCATACCAAGAACAAACTCAGTTGGTCTCTAAGGTGCTACTGGAAGGAATTTTTTATTTTGTCCCGTCCCCCCCAGTTAATCCCAACAACGGCCCTGTGAAGTAGGCGAAGAGGCTGCGACTGACTCCAAGGTCGCCCAGGGAGCTTCAGGACTGAGTGGGGATTTGAACCCTGATCTCCCAGGTCCTAATCCGACACTCTGACCACTACACCACACTTCCCTCCTAGAGTCCTTCTGCAATGGGGCAGCTCTACCAATTAAGTAGGTAAATCCATATGGGGAAAGCAAAATGTCACTTACAGCAGGATGTGACATATTTTTCTCGAAGCTCAAATCTGTTTCACTCTGAATCGTTTTATTTGATGCTTTATTGCACTTTTAAAGCTCTTTTGAGATATTTTTGTCTTCAATGAAATACATCGGCATAGAAATGAAATTAATAAAACAAAATAATAATAATAATAATAATAATAATAATAATACAGTGGTACCTCTGCTTACGAACGCTTCGGGTTACAAACTCCGCTAACCTGGAAGCAGCCGCTCCTGGCTGCAAACTTTGCCCCAGAATGCGAACGGAAATCGCGCACATTAGCGAAAGCACGCCTCAGGATAAGAAGGGTTTCGGCTTAAGAACAGACCTCCGGAACGAATTAAGTTCGTAACCAGAGGTACCACTGTACAGCACATTGCAAGGGGGGGAAAGGTGCCTAGACCAAGGGTCGGCAACCTCCACCCCACGGAGACCATTTTACTGGCCCTGAACTGAGCGGCCTGCTCAGCAAGTCCCCCACGCGCTGCGCTGAACTGGTGCGGCAACTCGCTGAGCGGGGCCAGAAATTGCGTCTGCAAACACAATCGCAGACACGATTTCCAGACACTAAAAATCGCTTCTAAGCAGGTGCGGTTTTGGGTGTCTGGGCATGCGCAGAAGCAATTTCTGGCGTCACGCTACGCCAGTCCGGCCCACGGGCGATCTCCATGGGAGTGATCCAGCCCATGGCCGGAAAACCTTGCCATCGCCTGGCCTAGACGTTCCATTGTGGCGACCGTAACCTAGGTTTTAAAGTGCCGTTTGGCAATGAGCTTATACTTCTCCGTTTCTAACACTGCAGAAGCCGTTCTCTTTCTCTGAACGATGTTGGACTCTCCCTTTTGAAATGTCACTGAGCTTCTGCTGCACTTTCCCGTCAGTCTCTCCCGCCTCGCCCCATGCCAGCCCTGGAAACAAAGGGCACCGCACAATGCAAAATGTTTGCACATGGACGGTCAAAGGCCCACAAATTTCTAGAAGTGAGAAACACAGGAGTCGCTGGGCAGAGCCGTTTGACGTGGAGAGCAAACATCCATTGAGCGCTGGGTATAAGCACACACAGCTCCATTAGTTACAAAGGGCGTAGAAAATCTCTGAAATGGGCACAGTGGAAGATTCTCATCCTATACAGGTTGGGGTTGGTGGCTGGACCCCATGACCTGGGGCAGGGTGGATTTGATTTAAATCAAATTGATTTAAATCACAATTTAAATCACTAGTCAGTAAGACTTGATTTAAATATTTTTTTTACAGAAAGACTCATTCTTGCTGGTATAATCTTAATATTTACAACCATATGAAGGTTTCACTTTTGGAATAATAAATTTTCAGAGTAGTTTTTACAGTTATATCAAAAATTACTGATTTGGTTAGACTACTAGAAATACATAGACAGATAATTATGAAATTATGGTGAGGTTAAATAAGTGAACTGTTTATATTTGGACAACTTTTCTGCTGTACTTTATTGGAAGGAGAAAAATAATCATTTCCTGAATAACCATTTAAACAATTTATTTAACTAAAACAATAACATGATAGCATATGTATCCATGTTTGTTAACTGATGTGGTTAAACATTTTTTTAAAAAAAAAACTTAGACTGAGTTTTAGCACACTTGATAAACTTAAAACAAATCCTTATTTCCTGATTAATAGCCTTTGGACTACAATGTAACTTAAATAGAAGACTATATTTAGAAAGATTTTTCCTCCAAAAGCATTTTATTTTAAAAATCCAATTTAAATCAAAAAAATCCAATTTAAATTTTAAAAAATCGTTGATTTTTATCCACCCTGTTTTTAAGCAGAGCTTGGATGGCCATCTGTCCTGGATGCCTTAGCGGAGATTCCTGAATGGCAGCGGGGTTGGACTAGATGGCACCTGGGTTCCCCTGCCAACGCTACTATCTCCAGGATATCGGAAAACGCTTGACCTTCGACAGATCTCCCCATGAGGATTACAGCCCTACCTTGGTTCTCGCACGTAATACGTGCCGGAAGTCCGTTCGACTTCCGGAAACGTTCGGAAACCAAAATGCGGCTTCCGATTGGGCGCAGGAGCTTCCTGCAGCCAAGACGGTCGTTCGGCTACCGAAGAACGTGCGCAAACCAGAACACTTAATTCCAGGTTGGTGGCGTTCGGGAGCCAAAACGTACACATACCGAGGCGTTTGAGAACCATAGAAAGGCAAGCTTTAGTTCAATGTGTTTGACACAGGGTTGTCGGTTCGTTTTAATATACCGTATTTTCCCGTGTATAACATGCCCCTGTGTATAAGACGCCCCCTATTTTGGGGGACTAAAAAATTGAGAAAATGGGGCGATTTCCCTTGTATAAGACGACCCCAGTTGTTTTACATTATTTTACCGTAAGAAAACCTAGTCTTAAATACACAGAAAAGTACGGTACTTTAAAAAAAATAATTCTGGATATGTCACTTTGGAAGGGGGGGGGAATCTTTCGCCCAGCCCAAATCTGTTTCAGACTACTCTCTCTCTCATCCAGTTATTTTCCTTGCTAATGGCTCCTGATCTAATTTCACTCTAATGTAAACCAAAGCCCATTATCACTCCACATTTATTTTTTAATATTGAAGATGCTGGAAGAAACCTCCGTATTCTACTCAGCCGCAGTTACAGTGTTTCCTTCTTGTTGTTGATCTGTATACATCTTATCAAATGTTTAAAGCTGTATTTTTTAAAAACAAAACGAACATATATTCAAGATATATATACCGTGTTTCTCCTAAAACAAGACACTGTCTTATATTTTCCCCCCCCTAAAAAACACACAGTATGGCTTATTTTGGGGGGATGTCTTATTTTAACCGCTCCGCGTCGGTACGCTGCATATAGCCACGCCTATCCAGGCCATCTTAAGGGAGAGGCGCCGCGTCACTATGTCTTATTTTCGGGGATATGGCTTATTTTCGGGGTATGGCTTATATTTCACAAATGCGTAGAAATCCTACTACGGCTTATTTTATGGCTATGGCTTATTTTAGGAGAAACAGGGTATATATTCTAGATTAAAACAAATACCTTTTTGTGAATACCTGCATGTGAAGCCTGTACAATATTTACAGGTATCTGTGGTGCTGGTGGGACTTAATTTTAAATATCCAGCCTTTTAGAGAGGCTGATGGTCAGACATAGGTAACCTTGCCTCTCCAGATGTTTTGGGACTACAACTCCCATCATCCCTAGCTAACAGGACCAGTGGTCAGGGATGATGGGAACTGTAGTCCCAAAACATCTGGAGAGCCAAGGTTACCTATGCCTGCTGATGATTCTACCATCCAAGCAGCGCTTGGTACTTTTCTTACAGCAGGCGGATGAGGTTTAGCAATGCAGAGCTCAAGCGTCACCCCAGGGAAAGACAAATGGATGCATCCATTTCTACTCAGAGCATCGTGGAAAGCAAACACATTACGCCCGGTAATTATTCTGGCGGCAGAGTCTCAGATGAGCTTTCCCCGCTCCTTGCTTGGGGCTTTTTAGAGCCAAGCTGCAGGAGAGGCCATTTATCTGCCCTCCCCCAAAAAGGAAGCGCGGCCTAGTGGTTTGAGTGTTTGACTTGAGCTCAGGGAGGCGTGGATTAAGATCCCCACGAAAGCTCACTGGCGAACATAACAGGCGAGCCACTGTCTCTCACTAGTCCAGCAGCCTGTTTTGCAACCGGATCGGCGAGAAGCGGGTTCAAATTCCGCTGCACGCTTTTGAGAAGAAGCCTTATCTCATGGGGGTGGGGGGTGAGCAACCTTGATCGCTTGCGACAATCGCAGCGCAACCAGCTGGCGGCAGGCAGGCAACCAAGACGTTCCCTGCCTTTTGGAGCAGCCGCAGCAAATGGGCCATCCTCATAGGTTGTGTGAACTGCCCTGCCCTGTGTCAAGGTCCAAAGCGTGCAGGGCGAGCCATTATTTGGGCACTTGCAGAAAAACACCCCACACCCGTTTCCCCCTTGGAGCAAAAATACGTACAATAAAAATAACACATTAACGAACTGACACCAGTTGTCTTTCAAAATCTTCTCCTTTAGGCGGCTGCCTCATTTTGTCTAACAGTCGGACTAGACCAGGGGTAGGCAACATAAGGCCTGGGGGCCAGATGCGGCCCAGTCACCTTCTCAATCCGGCCCACAGACTGTCCAGGAATCAGTGTGTTTTTACATGAGTAGAATGTGCCCTTTTATTTAAAATGCATCTCTGGGTTATTTGTGGGGCCTGCCTGGTGTATTTACATGAGTAGAATGTGTGCTTTTATTTAAAATAAATCTCTGGGTTATTTGTGGGGCTGCCTGGTGTATTTACATGAGTAGAATGTGCCCTTTTATTTAAAATGCATCTCTGGGTTCTTTGTGGGGCCTGACTGGTGTTTTTACATGAGTAGAATGTGTGCTTTAATTTAAAATGCATCTCTGGGTTCTTTGTGGGGCATAGGAATTCATTCATTTCCTCCCCCCCAAATATAGTCCAGCCCACCACATGGTCTGAGGGACCGTGGGCCAGCCCACGGCTGAAAAAGGTTGCTGACCCCTGGACTAGACACAGAGCAATCCTACACAGACTTGCTTTTGAGTAGACCACGGCAACACAGCGGGGCTTTCTTGAGAGTTCACAGGACTTTTCCTGCTGATGATTTAATTAAAGAAGCGACTTTAGATGGAGCCCTGGGTCCGTAGGAGCCAAGTCCTAGGGGTGCAGGGGTCTTCAGCTCCCCCAATAAAATATTTAAGAAGAAGTAGAGTTTGGATTTGATATCCCGCTTTATCACTACCCAAAGGAGTCTCAAAGCGGCTAACATTCTCCTTTCCCTTCCTCTGTGAGGTGAGTGGGGCTGAGAGACTTCAGAGAAGTGTGACTACCCTGTTTCCCCTTTTTTAATACGAAGTCATAAAGTAAGCCATGGCAGGTTTTTTTAACCTTTGTGAGAAGTAAGACGTACCCCAAAAGTAAGCCGTGGTGCCGCCATTGTTCCCGTCGCCTCCTCAGCCCCTCCTGCTTAGTGCGCAGGGAGAGGCGTGGGGGGGAAGACGCCTCTTCCTGCCCCGCTTGTTCCCCGTACGCATGGAGCCAGCGAACCAGCGAGAGGCGCGGGGGGGAAACGCGCCTCTTGCGGAGTTCTGCCCCGCCTGCTCAGCGTGCAGGGGGAGGCTGTACCGTACCATACTGACGTAATAAAAATAAGACATCCCCCCGAAAATAAGCCACCCTGTGTTTTTTTGAGGAAAAAAAATTATAAGACGGTGTCTTAAAAAGGGGGAAAGACGGTAGCCCAAGGTCACCCAGCAGCTGCATATGGAGGAGCGGGGAAGCGAACCCGGTTCACCACATTACGAGTCCACCGCTCTTAACCACTACACCACACTGGCTCTCTTAAGGGGGTTGCTCCCCCCCCAAAAAAAGTTGATGGGCATTGCCATTCAAATGATGGGTGTGCACTGAATCACATGATCGATTATGCCGGGCGGGGCTTCCCTCCCCCCATATTTTATTCAAGGCTGGGTCCATCGACCGTGTCACTATTTACACTGATGGAGCGGTTTTCCTGCCCACATTCAGCTTCATACGACAGACCCCCTAACTTTATACACCTCCGTTGGTTCTCGCCCCACTAAGAAGGGAATCCAAGATGGATGGTTGCTTCTAAAAGGTGAAACACTGAAGGCTCAAATTGCAGACAATTCCAGGAAGGAAGTGGGAGGCATCTAAGGAAACCGGTGTGGGTGCCTAAGGAACTTACAGGTGAGATGAGAGTTAAGAAATGGAAGAACGGGGAAATGACAAAGGAAGAATATACACGAATAACCAACGGTTGCAGGGTGAAGGTCAGGCTGGCTAAAGCTCAGAATGAGCTCAGGCTTGCAAGAGAGGTTAAAAATAATAATAATAATAAGGTTTCTTCAACTATGTCTGAAGAAAGAGGAAGAACAAGCATGTGGCAGGTCCCCTGCATGGAGAAGACGGAGAAATGCTATTGGGTGACAGAGAAAAGGATGCTGTGATTACTAAGACCCAGCATGGGTTTCTCAAAAAAATAAGTCATGCCAGACAAATCTGATTTCTTTTTTTTTTAATGGGAGTTACAAGCTTGGAGGATCAGGGGAATGCTGTGGACATAGTTTATCTTGATTTCAATAATATTCTTACAGAGACGCTGGTAAAATGTGGGCTGGACAAGGTAAATGTGAGGTGGATTTGTAGCTGGTTGACTGACTGAACCCAAAGAGAACTCATTCATGGTTCCTCATCATCGGGGAAAAGTGGGACAGGATTCTGGGCTGGTTGTTCAACGTCTTTATAGACAACTTGGATGAAGGAATGGAGGAGATGCTCATCAAATTTGCAAATGACACCAAACTGGGAGGGGTAGCCAATGCTGCAGAGGACAGAATTAGAGAACTGGGCCAAAACTACTGAATTTCAATATGGGCAAATGTAAGGTTCTGGACTTAAGCAGGAAGAACCAACTGCACAAATATAAGATGGCGGCACCTGGCATGCCAGTAGTACATGTGAAAAGGACTGAGGGATCTTAGTAGACCACAAGCTTAAGATGAGTCAACAGTGTGATGCAGCAGCAAAAAAATGGCTAACGCTATTCTAGGCTGCTTCAACAGAAGTATAGCATCATCCTGATCAAGGGAAGTACGGTAATAGTACCACTCTATTCTGCCCTGGTCAGGCCACGCCTGTGTCCAGTTCTGGGTGCCACAATTTAAGAAGGATGTTGACAAGCTAGAAGGTGTGCAGAGGAGGGAGACCAAGATGGTCAAGGGTCTGGAAGCCAAGCCTGATGAGGAATGGTTGAAGGAGCTGGGTATGTTTAGCCTGGAAAAGAGGAGACTCAGAGGAGATATGAGAGCCAACTTCAAATATCTCAAGGGTTGTCCCATGGAAGAGGGAGCCTGCTTGTTTTCTCCTGCTCTGGAGGTGAGGACTTGAACCAATGCCTTCAAGTTACAAGAAAGGAAATTCCAACTCCACATTAGGAAGAACTTTCTGACAGCAAGAGCTATTGGACAGTGGAACGGTCTGCATTGGGAGGTTGTAGGCCGTCCTGGATTTTAAGCAGATGGCTGTGTGTCCTGGATGCTTTAGTTCAGGCTTCCTCAAACTCGGCCCTCCAGATATTTTGGGACTACAACTCCCATGATTCCTAGCTAGCAGGACCAGTGGTCAAGGATGATGGGAACTGTAGTCTCAAAACATCTGGGGGGGCGAGTTTGATGAAGCCTGCTTTAGCTGGACTAAAAGCAAGAGGGCTGGACTAGATGGCCCCCAGGCTCCCCTCCAACGCTACAATTCTATGTCTCTGTGGTTCCATGATTCTTGTTTAGACAAGCCTACAATACCCTTAGCATTGAATGCTTTAGCATTCAAAGGCTTTAAAAAAACAAAATAAAATAAAATAAAGTGGTGTATCCTTTTTTTTTTTAACGAAATAAACAAGCAAAGGTTCCTGGATGGAAGCAAGCGCGATGTTGGCGTGTAATTAAAACACAACATTACGCAACGTTGAAACATTTTGACCGGGGTGGGGGTGGGGGTGGGAGTGGGGGGAAGGCCGGGAGAGCCCTGCGAGGTAGGCCACCCACCAAGCCAACGATCCTCTCCCCCTTGGCGCCCCCATCCTCGCTGCAAACCCCCCCCCCCAGGGACGGGCCAATTCCCTCCCCCCATTTAGCCCCCTTCCCCCACGCCTTGCGGGGGAGAGAAAAGCGGGGGAGGGGAAAGGGAAAGTGTGAAGAGGAAGGAGGGGAGGCGGCCCCCCCCATGCTTTTCGCAGGCCTGCGGGCCGCGTGCCCCGCGATCCGGGGGCCGCAATTGCTTCCCCCGTCCATCCCTCCCCCCCTCGCTTACCTGGCCCTGGTAGTAGCCTCCTCCGGCGCCGGGATGCCCAGGGTACGCCATGGCCGATGCGCTCCTCGCTGCTGCAAACCAGCCCGACCTCGCCGGCTCCGCGCCTCCTACTCTCGGGGGAGGTCCGGGTCAGACCATTGGCGAGGGAGGAGGGGGAGGCAGGGGGAGGGGTCTGGCCAAAGGGGGTCTCTGGGCGCCCCTCTGCAGGCGCGGGACGGGGAGGGGGTCTCCAAGGGACTCTGGTCCCCCTCGCCAAGCCGCCCCCCCTCGCTCAGGCTCCGCAAAGGGGTGGGTGGGAATGACTCTTGGAGGTCCCCCCCTCTCTCCCGACCGCCGTGGTACGAGCCGGACTTCCTCCTTCCCGGGGAGGAAAAAGAAAATGGAAACTTTCTCTGCGCAAAAAAGGGAAAGTGTTTTGCGCAAAGCGCGCGGGCGCCGTTGCCTCGCGGGGCGTCGCGGGTGTTCCGGGGTGCGAGTGAGGGTTTCTCGGGGGTGGGAGAGGAGAAGGTTGCGCGCAAAAGGCATGCATAAATAGAAATACGCACACGCCTGCATTTATTAAATTATGTATATTTCAAGGTTGTCTTTGTCCGTGGGGTTTTCGTGGCAGGGATACTGGAGTGGCTTGCCGGTTCCTGCTCCAGGCGGATCACGTTTAGTCAAAACTCTCCACTATGACCTGTCCGTCTTGGGTGGCCCTGCACGGCATAGCTCAGGGGTAGGCAACCTAAGGCCCGGGGCCGGATGCGACCCAGTCGCCTTCTATATCCGGCCCGCGGACAGTCTGGGAATCAGCATGTTTTTACATGAGTAGAATGTGCCCTTTTATTTCAAATGCATCTCTGGGTTATTTGTGGGGCCTGCCTGGTGTTTTTACATGAGAAGAATGTGTGTTTGTTTTTATTTAAAATGCATCTCTGGGTTATTTGTGGGGCAAAGGAATCCGTTCATTATCTTTTTTCAAAATATAGTCCAGCCCACCACATGGTCTGAGGGATGGTGGACTGGCCCACGGCTGAAAAAGGTTGCTGACCCCTGGCATAGCTCATAGCTTCTCTGAGTTATTCAAGCCCCTTCACCACAACGCAGCAGTGATCCATGAATTATGGCGCTGGAGGAGGCTCTTGAGAGTCCCATGGACTGCAAGAAGATCAAACTGATCCATTCTGAAGGAAATCAGCCCTGAGTGCTCACTGGAAGGACAGATCCTGAAGCTGAGGCTCCAAGACTTTGGCCACCTCATGAGAAGAGAAGACTCCCTGGAAAAGACCCTGATGTTGGGAAAGATGGAGGGCACAAGGAGAAGGGGACGACAGAGGATGAGATGGTGGGACAGTGTTCTCGAAGCGACCAACATGAGTCTGACCAAACTGCGGGAGGCAGTGGAAGACAGGAGGGCCTGGCGTGCTCTGGTCCATGGAGTCACGAAGGAAGAGCCGGACACAACTAAACGACTAAACAACAGCAACTGGGGAAATTAGTAAATTTCTGGGTTGGGTCCTGTTTTGTTTCCCTAATTGCCTCAGTATCCAACCTGCTTGCACTACAACAGGAGTTGCTTAGTAACAGAGAAGCGTTGCTTTCTTGCGTTACAGAGTTTATGATACAGTTACCAACAGGGCGACAATAAAACAATCTTAAGTGGCTGCACGCCTTTTTCTCCTGCAGAGCTGTGTGTACAGAACCCACAACCTTCAAAATGACAAATTATATTTGACAGGTTTCAGCTAAGCAAACCACGCCTCTGCTTTGCAAACGGGTTGGACTGTCTTTCGTAAAAGGATGGGGTGTTTTGTCGCTCACAAACAGCAGGTAATCCTAACAAAATAAAAAAAAATTCCTTCTAGTAGCACCTTAGAGACCAACTGAGTTTGTTCTTGGTATGAGCTTTCATGTGCATGCACACTTCTTCAGATACACTGAAACAGAAGTCACCAGACCCGTATATATATATATATATAGTGCTGTATATAGTGCTTATATACAGTGGTACCTCGGGTTAAGTACCCTGTATATTAAGTACGCTTCAGGTTAAGAACGGACCTCCGGAACGAATTAAGTACAACCCAAGGTACCACTGTATAGGTACAGATAATCCAGTACCTGTTTATTCAGAAGTAAGCCCCGCTATGCTCCAACGGGTCGGAGGAGGGTGTTGTATAGGAATGGGCAGGTGTTAGGGTCCCTTCCATCTCTACAATTCTATGATTCTGAGGGTCATTTAATCCAACCCCCTGCAATCTTCTTCTTTGGCGATCCCTCATAGCCGAGTAAGATTGTCTTCCATAAACACGGTTTTAACAATGAGTCCGTAAGTGACTGGGGAGGCCAATTCTGGATCCACACTTCCTTCCACAGTGGGGACAAAATGGTTTTCGGCCTTCTAGGGGGACAGTGGACATGATTTTCACTGCTCAACAGCTTCAAGAAAAATGCAGAGAGCAAAACAAACCCCTGTATATAGCGTTTATTGACCTGACTAAGGCTTTTGTTTTTAAGTTTTTTGTTCGAATCCCTGCGATGGGGTGAGCTCCCGTTGCTCGGTCCCTGCTCCTGCCCACCTAGCAGTTCAAAAGCACATCAAAGTGCAAGTAGATAAATAGGTACCTTTACCTTGAAGGCTTTTGACACTGTAAATCGTAATGCCCTGTGGACTGTCCTTCTGAAAATTGGCTGCCCAGATAAATTTGTAACACGTAATGACCAATGAATATATCAGGCACTTCAATGAACAAACTCAATATATATCAAGAAATAAACAAAGTCGTTGAAAACATACAATATAAGTCTCTAGATGAAATGAGATAACAATGTTCATGAGAAGACGTAGTCAGTCAATGTACTGTAGCAATAACGTCCAAGTAGTTCCAGTAGTAATGTGCACAGCGATCCCGGATAATCAAAACTGTTTCGCAGGAGTCTTCTTCAGCACAACAAATAGGTTAGAAGATAACGCGTACTAGCCATATCATGAAAATATAAATCCTACTGTGGAGTAGTGGTCATAAAGGTATGTAACCTCTACTCCACAGTAGGATTCACAGTAGCATGACAAAGCTGCTTCTGGCGAACCAGAGCAGCACACGGAAACACTGTTCACCTTCCCGTCGGAGCGGTACCTATTTATCTACTTGCACTTTGACGTGCTTTCGAACTGCTAGGTTGGCAGGAGCTGGGACCGAGCAACGGGAGCTCACCCCGTCGCGGGGATTTGAACCACCGACCTTCTGATCGGCAAGCCCTAGGCTCTGTGGTTTAACCCCCAGCGCCACCTGCGTCCCAGCAGTATTAGGGGTAGGCAGTTCCATTAATATCCTCCAGCAGTTCCTGGAAATAGGGTGAGGCCTCGCACCTTGCCCTTCATCCTGCCAGCCCCTTGAGGGTCTTCCCATCCCCTTTTTCTCAGATAAAGTTCCCATTACACGCTCCCTGCCCCACCCATTTCCCGGGAACTGGGATTTCCCAGGAACTCCAGGTGTTCCCTATCTGGCTCATCATCGCCCAGCTTGCCAAGGCCCTGATCCTGCATCCATGCAGGAGGGAAGCTCAGGAGAGCAGAGTCGTCCCTGGCAATCCTTCACACTGCCATCTTTAGGACGCATGCAATCTACGCATGCAATAAAAGAAGCATGCAATCACTTACTGTGTTATCCTTCGGTGGGAACTGCATACCTGAGCCTCTTGATAGGGAAGGAGTTTCGACTGCCCACACCTATAGAAAGAATTTAGAGGGAGGAAAAATAAAATGTATAGTGCAATAGCTTGATTTTAAATATTTAAGAGAGTTCCTACGTCTCACCTAAGTATCATTTATTTCTGTTTTAAAAATAGCACCTCACCTGTGCACTGTGTCGACCTGCTTCCTAGTGACTGAATGGACAGAGGTGTGTGCCATAAATAATCACCTTGGTGAAATAAAAACTAAGCTGTAGCGTCAATTGTAAACATTTGTTTTCCCCCAGGTAAGACCAGAAAGCTTCTAATGTTATATACGTATTAATCTGAAAACTCAAGCGTGATTTCTTGCACCCAGATCCAAAGGGGGGAAAAATATGACTAAGATAAGATAAGATAAGATTTCTTTATTGTCATTGTACAAGTACAATTAAATTGGATGCGAACCCATAAAAACAACATTTGGGGGGGGGGGAAACCAATTTCAGCCACACATACATATACATACATACCCATCAAAACTCTCCAAGGTCATATTATCTAGTTACAACATTTAAGATGCTTATGGCTTTTGGATAGAAACTGTTTTTTAATCTATTTGTTCTTGATTTAATTGTTCTATATCTCTTGCCCGAAGGCAGTGGTGTAAAAAGACTATATCCATTTCACCAGTAAAGGAAGAATGGTTATAAAAACTTACGGGATATGCAGAAATGGCAAAACCTACCAAAAGAATAAGAAATCAATATAACAAACTTTTTTTTTTTAATAAAAGAATGGAAATGGTTTATTGAATATTTACAGAGAAATTGCAAACATTAGCAGGATTATTGTAATAACCTGCAGTTTGATAAGAGTATATATTTAAAGTAGATATTTAAATTAGCAAATTAAATGAATTTGGATATGCAGAAGATGTTTTAAAAAAATTAAGGAACCACAGGAAGAGGGAGACGGTTCATGATGTTTGCGTTATTCCTTCAGAGAAGCTGAGTACAGCTGGCGTAAACTGGTTCTGTTATCTCTTTCAGTCAAGGTCATGTTGACTATAACAGTAAGGCCAGAAGGAGCCTCACTCTTTTCTATCTCTCTTCCTTCTGGTGTGGTGTTCTGTACTTAGTGTTGAGGTTTAGACTTATTCTAAGTTATTTTAAGTTTAAGTTAAGCCTGCTGCAACTGGATTTCTTACGGACAGGGCCAATCCTGAATGTATTTGTGACCATTATGCTCATCTGCCTTCAGTAGCAGTAAAGCTCTGCTGGATGAAATAGTATTGCCTCTGGTCTATTTTTTGGGAATCCTGCAACGTGTTTAAGCTTTTACTCTGCTAACTATACGTTGAGTTCTGCTCTGATGAATATTGAGTAGAATTCCATGACAGTTCCATGTTCCTTGGGCCATTCCTGCTCATTCTATATTCTCTGGAAGAATGCAAACGATCCACGCCACCTCCTTAGTTGAGAGCACTTTGATGAAAACAATTACCAGTATAAACCCCTTGTTGTTGTTGTTCAGTCATTCAGTCGTGTCCGACTCTTCGTGACCCCATGGACCAGAGCACGCCAGGCACACCTATCCTTCACTGCCTCTCGCAGTTTGGCCAAACTCATGTTAGTAGCTGCGAGAACACTGTCCAACCATCTGATCTTCTGTCGTCCCCTTCTCCTTGTGCCCTCAACCTTTCCCAACATCAGGGTCTTTTCTAGGGAGTCTTCTCTTCTCATGAGGTGGCCAAAGTACTGGAGCCTCAACTTCAGGATCTGTCCTTCTAATGAGCATTCAGGGCTGATTTCTTTAAGAATGGATAGGTTTGATCTTCTTGCAGTCCATGGGACTCTCAAGAGTCTCCTCCAGCACCAGAATTCAAAAGCATCCATTCTTCGGTGATCAGCCTTCTTTATGGCCCAGCTCTCACTTCCGTACATTACTACTGGGAAAACCATAGCTTTAACTATACGGACCTTTGCTGGCAAGGTGATGTCTTTGCTTTTTAAGATGCTGTCTAGGTTTGTCATTTCTTTTCTCCCAAGAAGCAGGCATCTTCTAATTTCGTGACTGCTGTCACCATTTGCAGTGATCATGGAACCCAAGAAAGTGAAATCTCTCACTGCCTCCATTTCTTTCCCTTCTATTTGCCAGGAGGTGATGGGACCAGTGGCCATGATCTTAGGTTTTTTGATGTTGAGCTTCAGACCATATTTTGCGCTCTCCTCTTTTACCCTCATTAAAAGGTTCTTTAATTCCTCCTCACTTTCTGCCATCAAGGTTGTATCATCAGCATATCTGAGGTTGTTGATATTTCTTTCGGCAATCTTAATTCCGGTCTGGGATTCATAGTGAACTTTAATTTTAGGCATGTTGTGGACAGTCTGTTTGTCCACTAGATGGCAATAGGGGGTTGTTTTCTGTAAGTCTTCTTCTATAGCTATGTATGAGGAATATACTGTACGTACTAAGAATCAATGCTGGATTTATGAATAAGCTAAACAAGCTATAGCTTAGGGCCCCACTCTCTTGGGAGCCCTCCCAAAAATTGAAGGGGAAAAAAACAGATATACATTTCCAAAATATAAGATAAAACAAAACAAATAAAACCTACATACAGCAACAGTGTTTCGTTATGTGCAAATGGCTTTAGATACCTATGAGGTCCATAAATTACCATACAGCATATATTCAACGCAAAAAACAGCGACAGTTTGTTGTTGATAAAGGAAAGCTGGACATATAAAGGGCCCCATTACCTTCAGTAGCTTAGGGCCTCATCAAACCTAAATCCAGCACTGCTAAGAAATATATTTGTTTTTTCTTATGGTGAATAAAAAGTGTAGCAATTAAATGAAGAAGTGAAACAGCATTTAGCGTGCACTATCTATGTTTATTTCCCCCCTATCTATGGCTCTATCACCTTTCTGTTTCCAGCAAAACCGGAATTTTATAAGTGTTGCATATAGCACTGGGGTGTGGTAGATACATTTAAAGCATAGCTGTCAACCTTCCTTTTTTTTTTTGCGGGAAACTCCCTTATTCCAATGCCGTTTCCCGCTGCTATCCCGGATTGTTGATATCCCTTAAATTCCCCGGATTTCCAAGGAAGCAGCTCCTCTCCCTCCTTGCCGGCCAGGGAGGCTCCTCAGCTGCGTTGCTCGGCTGCCAATAAGGAGTCTGAGACCGACTGGGGGCGGAGCTTGCATGCCTTGTGCAGCCAGACCCTCACGCCCAACCAGACAGACAGCCTGCCTGCCGTCTATGCGCTCGCTCTTTCGCTCTCCCGTTCGCGCGCAGCCTCTGGACCACAGGGTGACGAGGCTACTTGGTGCCATTGCACCGCCCTCACGGCATCCCTTCTTTTCAAATCCGAAAGTTGACAGCTATTATTTAAAGGCTGTTCTCAATTGTTAAATCTGCATAAATTTGCACATAAAAAATATAGGGCCAAAGAAGAAAAACATAGGGTGATACCGGTAGTGAGCTAAGATTTACTCAGAGTTAATGAGCATGGCTAAGTTGGGGCCATAAAATTCAATGGCACTACTCTGAGTAACACTTAGCTACATACCACCCATACATCATTTCGGCTTGAATCCAAATATGCTATTGTGCAAATGGAAAGTACATTGACTATTGCAAAATGCCCCCCCCCCAAACATTTCCACTGACCACTCTCCTCTGCTGTAGGGTTCACACAGAATCATAGAATTGTAGACCCTCAGGGGGCATCTAGTCCACACAGGGGCATAGGAAGTGGGGGGCAGGGGGACGAGCCGCCCCAGATTCCATCATGGAGGGGGTGACAAATTATCAAGGAACATTTACTGCCCTACTAGGGTGGTTCATAAAAAACTTTTTTTTTTCTTTTTGAAAATGCCTGCTCCAAAGGTCTTACCTTACTACACTAGGGATTATATAGCTATATATTAAATTTCATGCATATCAGTTAATATCTTGACCCTCCTCCACGAAAAGAGCTGTTTACTTGGCCGTTTCCTTATGTCGTGAAGGCTGAAATTTCAATTCAGTGGAGCACTTACTGTTCCCAACCCTAACCCTGCAGAAAGCCATCTAATTAGAATTTGATTTTGACATGTTTTTAGGAGGCAATTTAATTATTGTTTGATTTTATATCAGTGTTATGTATCTGACGTTAGCCGCCCTGAGCCCGACTTCGGCCGGGGAGGGCGGGATATAAATGAAAGTTTATTTTTACTTATTATTATTCCTTTGTAAGAAAATATGAAATAACATAAAACCATTTTTGCAGGCAAAAAAAAAAAATCAAAAAAAAAATCAATGTGTGTGTGTGGGGGGGGGTGACAATAAAATTTCCGCACCGGGTACCACCTGACCTTCCTATGCCTCTGAGTCCAGACACACACCGCCATGCTGGAATCTCAAAGCATCCATGGCAAATGGCCATCCAAGAAGAAGAGTCCACAACCTTTCAAGGGAGTCCATTCCACTCTTGAAGACTTCTTACCCTCAGAAAGTCCTTCCTGATGTTTAGGTCGGATTCTCCCTTCTTGTAACTGGAAGGCATTGGTTCGAGTCCTACCCCTCCAGAGCAGGAGACAACGACCCTTGAGAAATTTGAAAACGGTGCTCACATCACCTCTCAATCTCCTCTTCTCCAGGCTAAATATACCCAGTTCCTTCAACTGTTCCTCATAAGGCTCTTGGCTGCCCTCCTTGGCACATGTATTAAAGTACATCTCTGCCAATTCATTTATTTATTTTTAAAATTTTATAGTGCCCTATACCCATAGATCTCAGGGCAACTCACAACATAAAATTACAATAAAAACAACATCACAAAATACATAATTAATTTACCGCAATCGGGAATTGTTTGTTTCCATCACAGAATTTGAGGATGCTTTGGGGCAAAACATCAAACTCTGTTGCGTGAGTCTCTTGCCTTGGCTATCATTTGAGGCTGGATTTCTAGAAAGTACACTCTACCGTCTCAGTTCAAATGTATATGATGAGTACATTGTGCACTGGCAGAAGGAGTTTATATGTTTGTTTGTTTTAAAAAAAGCCAGCACCATGGCAGAAAAACAACAACCCAGGACAGCTCTCGATTCCCACACAAATTGCTCTCTCTGCAGTTACTGCTAATGAGAGTATTCCCCAGGCCCTCCGGCGAAATTGCTTTGCCCAGAGCATCTGACAAACCACAGGTGATGCAAGAGGTGGCAGGAGATTCTCTGCACCAGCACATCTACATATATAAAAATGTTCCCATTGCGTGCGCGTCGGACCCCACCGTGCTCCGTAACCGCTGGACCGAATCGCATCAAATTTAGGACACAGCGTAGCATGACCATCAAGGAAGGATCTGGCGTAATAAAAATTCAGAAAAACCACACCTGTCATACCTAAAATAAAGAAAAACCGCAAAAAATTCTGCCGCACACATATGACACCACCAGCAAAACAGCGCCCTCTAGCGACGGCTATGCTGGTACTACAGCTAAAAAAGCAAGAAATTGGTGCACAAATATGACCTCACAGCAAAACCTCGCCCTCTAGCAACCTCTAGCAGGCCTGTCTCCATTTTCACTCCCAAACTGACAAACTGTTTCTCTGCAAGGAAGGAGGGGTTGATTGTGTTAGTGGCTTCCTGGTACCTGAGTGCAAGACAAGGATGTGATTAAATTGTCTGGGATACAGGGAAATGTAAATATCTCTTTTGTCAAAGGCACGCTGGGAAATGGAGGCCGCCGCCTCTCGCAGTTAACTAGGCCGGACCCGCAAGGCATGCTGGGAAATGGAGTCCAGGCGCCCTGTGGGTGAACTAAGCTCTTTCGCCCAAACCGCAAGGCATGCTGGGAAACGGTGGGCTTATTATCCCAACCATCTGCGCGCTCAAGGCACTCTGGGAAATGGAATCAAATCCTCTCTAGAGGGTTACTAGCACTTTTCCCCTTGAAACGGCCACAGGCAAGGCACGCCGGGAAATGGCCACCGTGATCGTCCCTCAGTGATCTCCCGAGGTGTGTTTTTTATCTGTGTGTTTCCATAGTGCTTTTCCCTCAGATGGCGTCAGAGGCCTCATTCCTCAGCTTTTTCTGCCACAGGCTACGAGAGGGCACCTGAGCGCGTGCAGAGTGCACACGACGCCGGCGGGGGTAGGTGGGGGTTTATTCTGGCTGCGGCTGCTGCTGATGGTAATAAGCATAAAATCAGCCACAGCATCACGTGGCCCGGGTCAGCTAGTAGCTAATAAAATATCAGTGGCTTAGGTCAGTGGGAAGGAAGGAGCTGGTGCCGTACAGTGAGTTATGAGCATTAAGAAGAGCATTGGATCAGGCCAATGGCCCATCTAGTCCAGCATCTAGTCCGGCAGGAAGGTAAACGGTGTTTCCGTGCACTGCTCTGGTTTGCCAGAAGCAGCTTAGTAATGCTGGCCACATGACCCGGAAGCTGTACGCCGGCTCCCTCAGCCACTAAAGCGAGATGAGCGCCGCAACCCCAGAGTCGTCCGCGTCTGGACCTAATGGTCGGGGTCCCTTTACCTTTACCTACAGTGAGCATGTATTTACAGCTGCCCCCCTGACATCGTGGTGATATATGCAAATTTTTACATGAGAAGGCTGAAAATTGGGTCCGGTTTTCCCAAGGGGGAGTCCGGAATTTTATCCCTGGGAAGAGCTGGAATTTTAGAGCTTTTCCCTTCGTGCCACAGACAGAGACCACACCGGAGTTATCAAAAGCAAGGCGGAGCTTCCCATTTATTGGATCTGTTGCAACAGAGGTTCCCCACCACGTAGCAGGTACAGTGAGGAGAACCCAGAAAAATGGTGTGCCAGCCCCTATATAGACTTTGAAATTCCCCCCCCCTTTCGGCTCAAGACCACCCCCCTATACATCATACATACATCACAAAAAGGGGTGTAACCCAGGACCACCCCTCAGATACATCACAGCTACATCACAGAAAAAGGCGGTCTCCAGCAGAAATCTGAGTGCGCTGTTTACCTCCTGTCACTTCATGTGATAATGAAGTGACTTCATGTGATAATGTCTTATCTGATTGCCCTTCCTGGGCAGTCTGGTCATTCCTTTTGAGATTGTGATTACTTAATTTCTGAGACAATGGAAAGGTTTTCTCACCCCCTTGCAGAGAAGCACCTGGTCATCCCTCCCAGACACACATTTCTGGAAAACAAAAGGTTTCCTGCCTTGGCAGGGCAGGGCAAATGCAGGCTAACTACTGTCCTTTGTAAGGCGAATGGGCCATCTGATACCTGGCCAGCTAGGAGTCAAAATTGTGTCAGGGGTCAAAATGGTTTCAGGACGGTGCTTCAGACATGAGGCCTTGTTTTGCTTGGCACACTAATAAGAATTAATATATATATAAATAAAATACCTTAAATTCTTACAACAGTGGGTGTGTATATACCCTCATTAGGGATACCACGTGGTATTTTTGAATGTTGTCTTGCTCTGAGATCATCTGTTCAGATCCACTCTTCAACTGGGGGGGGGGGAAGCAAACAAAGAAAGCAGCTTCTTTCGCTGACAGGTCGGCAAAGAGACACCTCCCGTTTCTGATCTTCGCGAACAGGCAAGAGCATGTTAAGCTTCCACAGGGTTTCTTGTGAAATCCAATATGCTGAGATCAGCCTGTCCTTCGCAATCTGGATCTGGTTGCTTCAGACAACCCCTCCCTCCCGATTTCTCATTATTAGTCAGCTCAGACAACAGCCAGCCAGCCTCCTCTTGCTACACCTGGGCCGCCGGCCAGCGTTATAAATATGAAGGAGACAGGTGGGAAGAAAAGGAAGGAGAGTTTTGAGAGAGTTGTGGTTATCAACAGGCGCCAAGTAGATGTTGGCAGTGGCACAAGAGCCCTCTGCCCTCCTGCAGTCCCCCAAAACTGGGATTCAGGATACTAGCAGCCATCAGTTGCCCTCTCCATGAATTTGCCTAACCCTCTTCTAAAGCCATGCGAGTGGATTTCCATCGCTGCCTCCTGCGGGCAGCGAGTTCCATAGCTTCTCTGCGCTGTGTGTTCATTTTATCTGTCCTGAGTGTTGCAGCATTCAGTTTAATTCAAAGGATAAGTCACCTGGTGTCAGGTGATTGATAGTTCAACAGCCCTGCCCTGTCAAATTTGGGGAGCTGAAGATCTGGCCTATCGGCCAGGAAAAAAAATGCCTCATATTTTTTACAGTGAGCTAAAGATTTTGGTACGGACCCAGGTGGCGCTGTGGGCTAAACCATCCCTGCAACGGGGTGAGCTCCCATTGCTTGGTCCCAGCTCCTGCCAACCTAGCAGTTCGAAAGCACGTCAAAGTGCAAGTAGATAAATGGGTACCGCTGCAGCGGGAAGGTAAACAGCGTTTCCGTGCGCTGCTCTGGTTCGCCAGAAGCGGCTTAGTCCTGCTGGCCACACGACCCGGCCACATGGCAACTTTTCCATTGTTTGTCATGTTTAGCCACAAACTTCCATGTTTCAGAGGATCTTAATTGGTCTTAGGGACTTGGATGTTGAGGGCAAGAATTTTGAGGGTTGTTCTGTTCCTTTGAAGGCCATTTACGTTTTGATCTGCAGATTCAGACACAGGGAAGTGGTTATATTAAAAGTATATAGCAGCACGCCGTTTCCCACCACAGATTCAATCCAAGCGAGTTATTAATGGGAATTATCCATCAGCACCGCACCCCGTTTTCTTGGAACACCCTAAAAGCACCATGCAATCAAAGGCAGGCGTACTGCTTTTATAATCTCCCTTCTTGAGCTTGCCAAAGGTGCAGAGTTATGGCACAGAGGAGCCCTGGGGCATAACTTCCCAGTGCAATAAAATAATAAAAAAATGGTCCAGTAGCACCTTAGAGACCAACTAAGTTTGTTCTGGGTATAAGCTTCCGTGTGCATGCACACTTCTTCAGATTCCTAATGCAAGTTAAAATCATGCTAGATCCCCTACCATCAGCCCAGCAGAGGTGCTACTATTGACACTTTCCACACTATACTGCAATTTAAAATACATTGGGGGAGGCTTCCACGTGATCCAGACCCTCCAAGTGTCCCTATTTTGCTGGGACAGTCCCGGATTTACAGAAGCCGTCCCGGTTTCTGATTTGATCCCAGAATGTCCCACTTTTCCTTTGGACGTCCCTATTTTCATCAGAGAAATGATGGAAGGTATGGTAGGACTATACCTATTATCATTGGAGAAATGTTGGAGGGCGTGGAATTACTGTATGAGACTCCCGAGCCAAGGAAATAAGTAACTAGACCACCTTTGGAAGACATCTGAAGGCAAGCCTGTATAGTGAAGTTTTTGTGTGTGTGCATTTTTTTTAAGGTTTGCAGCTATTTTATTTACAAGTATACATTTAACACAAAGAAACACCGAAAAAGAAAATAGTTTTGGGGGTGGGGGAACCCAAGTGGAAAAAAATAGAAAGAAAATTAAATAAAAAAACTTAACACTGAGTTTTTTAAGAAATACAAACCATCATTGACAATATTATAGACATATATTTCCAGTAAGAATTCCATTTATCTTCACTTTATCGATTTTGTCTCGCTCGTACAGTGGTACCTCTGGTTACGTACGCTTCAGGTTACATACGCTTCAGGTTACTGACTCCGCTAACCCAGAAATAATGCTTCAGGTTAAGAACTTTGCTTCAGGGTAAGAACAGAAATTGTGCTCTGGCAGTGCACAGAGCACAGTTTCAGGTTAAGAACAGTTTCAGGTTAAGAACGGACCTACGGAACAAATTAAGTACTTAACCAGAGGTACCACTGTATAGTGTATTTTTTAAACGTTTTTATGTGTTGGAAGCTGCGCAGATTGGCTGTGGCAACCCAGTCCAATGGGTGGGGTATAAGTAATAAAGTTATTATTAATTATTATTATTGAATAGGGCACCCCTATTTTCACCCGAGGAATATTGGTCTGCACCAGCACTTTGATTCAGAATAAACCCTTTGTCCACTTGCTTTTGACAGGGCAGTTGCAGAGTGCCATAATAAAATCATTTGTTCCCCTGTATTTTCTTCACAGTTCTTCCATCTTGTTTCAAGCTGCAGAAAATCCAATTTGGGGGAGAAAAGAACAGAATGGGATTGCTATTTACACATCTTCCAAAGTTCAAAACACAAATCAGATCTGGCAGCAACTTACCCAACCAGGACCAGGAGGGCCCATTGAATTTATCCAAGTTCCAAAAATGGAATTTAGTTTTGCTTGGTAAATAAGATGTGTGTAAAATTGCATAGAAATAATTAAAATGATTGTCAAGCACTTGCTCTTTTGTTGTTGTTGTTGTTGTTGTTGTTGTTGTTGTTGTTGTTTAGCATTACCTGGCATTTTCAGAAGGTAGTTAAATTAAAATTATTTGGCTTTCCAAAAGCAGTTTATGTGCTTCTTTATCAAATGTACATTTTACAAGCTGAATGTTGTCCAATCACAAAGATAACAGCAAATTTTAATTCCTTACACACACACAGCAAAAATTAAGACTCTCACTGAAGAAATTTGCAAAATTCAAGTTTTTCCACCAGGTAGGGTGTGAAACTGGGTCATCTAATTCTTTCCCTGTGGCAAAACCACTAATTAGTCTGAACTTACAGTTACTTATGAGAACACAATTAAAGAAAACCACACAGCTAAATAGTGTTGTTTATTAAAATACCAAGTGAAACAGGTAAATATAAGAAAATACATTTAATACTGATATAAATCATTTCACTGTATGTACACAGAGCTCACAGCAGGGTGATTTCTAGGCAGTATTATAAATGACAGTATTACAGATCAACTGGACCATCTATAATAGGAAATATTTCAAGGTTTTAAAATGTCTCTTTAACACCAAAACATAAAACTACCCTCAAATCTATTATTTCCTCTTCAAAGTCTTTATACAATTAGGAGGATCCCGTGAATCCACCGCAACAGATTCTTACCCATAAAATCCTGATTTCAATAAGGTAACAGTGTTTTACAGGTAGAATGTTCTTAGGTCAAACAAACATTTTCCGTACCTTCAAAGTTACTGAATTAGCTTTCATTAACCAATTTTGCATAAATTTCCTCAACAACGAGTTGGACAGTACCAAGTTTTACAATGCATTTATCTTTTCCACCTTTCAAGGTGTGGCTTCACATTAAATACAGCAGCAACTAAAAGAGGAAAGGCTTAAATGAGAGTTCCATTTTCCTCAAAGAAAGGCTATCGGATGTAGGGTTTAAACAAAATAAAAAAATTCCTTCCAGTAGCACCTTAGAGACCAACTAAGTTTGTTACTGGTATTAGCTTTCATGTGCATGCACACTTCTTCAGATAACACTGTAGGGTTATTATTCCATAACAGAGGTCGGCAACGTGCAGCCCATGGGCCAGAAGCGGCCCACAAAGACCGTTTTACTGGCCCATGAGCTGCCCCTGAACCGAGCCGCCCGCTCGGCGAGTCCGCCGCGCTAAACTCGCACAGCGCGGCATGGGGACTCGCCAAGCAGCACCAGATATCGCGTCTGCGCATGCGCAGATACCGGAAATCGCTTCTGCACATGCCCAGATGCCAAGAATAGCTTCTGCGCAGACGCGATTTCCGGCAACTGGGCATGTGCAGAAGCGATATCCGGCACTGCGGACATGCGCAGACGCGATTTCCGGCGTCGCACTGTGCCAGCTGGCCCACAGACGATCTCCGCAGGAGTGATCTGGCTCATGGCCGGTAAGCCTTGCTGACTCCTGTTCTAGAATGTCTATACTGTAGTCACTACCACCAGCCAGAAAAGAGAATTCTAAGCTTTAGTACAGGGGTCAGCAACCTTTTCCAGCCGTAGGCTGGTCCACCATCCCTCACACCATGTGGTGGGCCGGACTATATTTTGAAAAGAAAAAATGATCGAATTTCTATGCCCCACAAATAACCCAGAGATGCATTTTAAATAAAAGCACACATTCTACTCATGTAAAAACACCAGGCAGGCCCCACAAATAACCCAGAGATGTGTTTTAAATAAAAGGACACATTCTACTCATGTAAAATTCCCGGATTGTCCAAGGGTAAGACCAAGGCTATGTTCACACCATACATTGAAAGCA
The DNA here is from genome assembly GCA_034642065.1 of Darevskia nairensis. Taxonomy (NCBI): domain Eukaryota; kingdom Metazoa; phylum Chordata; class Lepidosauria; order Squamata; family Lacertidae; genus Darevskia; species Darevskia nairensis. The sequence goes on from JAWWNI010000924.1 coordinate 658,923, forward strand.
CACACGTCCACCACAAAAAAATATTTATGGGAGCTATAGTTTGTTAAGGGTGCTGGGAATGGTAGCTCTGTAGGGAGTAAACTACAGTTCCCTGGATTCTTTGAGGGCGGAAATGTGTTTTAAATGCATTGTGTGTATACATCCCTCAAAAACTACAGCTCCCAGAACTCTTTGGGTAACAGTGCCTGGAGACAGTCAGGTTGTGTGACCAGAGGAGGAATGACCGCTGGGAGGAGAGCAGAGAAGAAACGGCCTGGTGCATCTGCAGCAGCACAACCAGACGCCTCCATCTTCCCCAGCTGCAACAAAACATGTCTCTCCTGTATCGGTCTCTACAGCCACAGCAGGCGCTGTAACTCTCCAATGCTTTAACCTTACCCCCAAAGGCGCACTCATCCATTGTCTCCCGAGACAGAAGCCAAGCAATTATAGACGAGGGGTCAGTCCCAAATTCTTAAGGCAACAATTAGCAGGGTGGGTTGGATTTGTACCAAAGCAATTTAAAAATCAAGAAATCTTCTCCTGTCTTGGCAGATGCTAACAGCAGCTTTAAATATATAGTGCAGAGGGGGGGCCCAGCCAGACTAATGCTTAATGTGGTCAGCACTGCTAGAACTAGTCAGCAGTTGGGCGGGTAAGGGAAAATGACCTCTGCATAGTGACTGATTGTTGGCTCAAAATTAAGAGAACCAACCATTTTCTTGGTAAAACACTTCTGGATAATAGCATTCTCCCCCTGTGCAATGTATTTCTGTTCCCTAGGATCATGTACAAAATGCCTGCGTGTGAAAGAGCATTGCAGGGGGTTGGACTAGATGACTCTTGGGGTCCCTCTTCCAACTCTACAATTCTGTGAGTCTAAGAATCTACGGTTTCCATGTAAGGATTGCCAATGGTGACTCGGTGAACTTGTTAACTCTAAACAGTATATTATTAAAAGCTACAGTAGAAAAGAGGGCGAAACACAAAGAGTCAAGTATGTAAATTTTTAAAAAATAGAATTAGCTGGCTTTTAAAAATATACTTTATTGCGTCTCAGTAAGATTTGTACATAATAAAGAAAAATAGCAAAAGATCCTGACACAATTGCATTTCATCCAAATCTCTTCCTTGTTGCTTACATATGAGTTATTTCTGAGTTCACTATGATTTATATTTTAATTTTCAATTAATGGATTTCTCTTTTTTGAACTAGAGGAAGAAACAAAGAGAAGCGGACACATATTTTGATTTTAAAAATATTGATTCTTTCCTTCTTATAAGCAAATGGTAGTGGATGGAGACTTTCATGTAACTGCCATCCTACTTTAAAAAATACCTATTGTGATAGAAATCTGTGTGCCATGCTGCATCAAGCTACACACCAGTCCAAATCTGAAAGTTTGGGGAAATTCCAGAGTTTATGGGTTTCTGGATCTAGTTGCAATTTCTGTGAAGCTTCATGCTCCTCCTCCTCAACAAGACGATCCTGTACATAAGTTGGCGTATTCAAATCAAAGAAAACTCTAATAAGCCTGGTTAATATTTTAAGAAAGCACACATTTGCTAGTTAACACTGTATTACCTTATTTAAAGGGAGTGGGGTTGGAATTACATTTTTTAAAGATTTTGTACATCTCGTCTGCGTTGCAACTATTCAATTCTCAAGCAATCCTCCCAAGTTCAATCTTTTGTCAATAAAAAAATAACTTTGGTGTCTATGATAAAAAAAAGAAAGATTCATCTTCTGGCTTCAGAACATGCAATTTGTGCATCTTACAGTTTTACTGCCATAGTCGATACACTCTGGTCCAATACATTCGCAGCAGGCATTGTGAAACCATCGGTATTTTGACGCTCCCATAGATTCGCAGGAGCTCTTGCACTGATGCACCGACATACAGTCATCGAAGTAAACCACCGTGCACGTGGCTTCTAAACGAAGAGAGCGAGAAAGGCACCTTAGTTTGCTGAGAAAAGCTCAAGCTACCAATCACTCAGACAATGGAACCAATAACTTAATTTCCAACTTAATTCAGGGTGAACGGAACAGCTTTTTCCTTGATCCAAACACACCTGTCAGTTTTGAAATAACATTTAAAATAAAACATGTCCCCTGTGGAATTATTGCAGTAGCAAAATCGGTATAACCTTTGTCTCCTCCTGCTCTGTGCGCTCTTATCCAGGCACCCCCAAACTCGGCCTTCCAGATGTTTTGGGACTACAATTCCCATCATCCCTGACCACTGGTCCTGTTAGCTAGGGATGATGGGAGCTGTAGTCCCAAAACATCTGGAGGGCTGAGTTTGGGGGTGCCTGCTATTATCTATTTATCTCTCCCCCCTTCTCTGGAGACCTTGGGCTGCGATACAGCAGAGAAAGTAAACACAACACTCAATATTAAAAATCAGTTCAAAAACCCATCGGTTGCAGACACAACATACATTTAAAGCTTTTCCCCAAAGAATCCTGGGAGCAACAGTTTACCCTCTCACAGAACTACACTCCCAGCACCCTGACTAAACTACAGTTCCCAGAACACTCTGGGGGAAGCCATGGGATTCAAATGTAGGCAGCGATTCATCATATCCCGTGGACCAGGCATAGCCCCACACTTTGGAACCGTGACAACACTTGCCTGTAGCTAATGCATCATTCTTCCCTCCTCTCCTTTCCAATGAACCAACTCAACCCCAATTCTAGGAGTTTACCTTTGTCGCTGGAGAATGGCGTGTGGACGTTGTTGCTTGAAACGGAGACGTTCTGGTGCTGGGGGTGGTTCACCGACTCTAAAATGGAGACCAAGTTTTCGTGGTGGGACAGCTCTTCCGCAACGGGGAACGAAACAATATTCCAGTGCAGCTGGGTGTCTCCTTCTGTAAGCGCTCGGAAAAGAGAGGGGATTGGCCCGTGCAGTTCCTCAACGGTGCTCTTGGACGTGGGAGGTGTGTCGCTATAATTGCGAGGGTTGCACATACCTGGAGGTGAGCAAAATAAAAAGAAAATGCACCTATAAGAAGCTTTTTTTTTAAAGGCGAAATGTTCAACTTCAAATGATGAGCGGGGAGCACTGGTAAGGCCTGAAGCTTATTTATTTATTTCATACAGTTTATACACCACTTTACTGTTTAGAAAAGCCCTCAAGAGAGTTTACAAAAAAGTTCGTCTTGCCCCTTTCACCTTCCAGGTACTTATTTTGGGTGATGCTTGAGTCTGTAGCTTGAAGCATGGCTAATCCCTTTAAAGGAGCAGGCACATAGCTTGGGGATATTCCAGGATAAAGCTTTGCCATTAGACAAGGTGCCTTTTACTAGCTTCCATCCAACAGCACATCTGGAACAGGATAATTTCAACACTGTAGTAGTACATGCGCTAGTAACCTTAAGGCTGGATTACTGCAATGTGCTTTAAGTAGCAAGACATCACCTTCCATTTAAGCCTGGTGGAAAAGGGTAGGCAGCTTTTTTTTTTGAGGGGGGGGGAGGACACACGATGAACCTCAAGCTTCTTATTCTGTCTCACAGACACTGAAGCCTTTGGTCTCCTTGTGACACAGGATGAAATTACAAATCACCTTTTCTTGGAAAAGTATCAAATTTGTGCAAAGCTTATTTGATCACAATTCAAGAATGCAATTTTGTTTACCAAGGAGTTTAATCTCTTGCCAGAATTACAGAAGCAACTTCACTAGCCAAAGGTGTGAAATAAGCACATAAGTCAATGACACATGAGACACTGCTTCCATTTCACGGCATAGCTAAATATACTCCATGCCATATGCATGAAAGCTCTATTGAAAGTATCACTTTCCTTATTTAATGCACTTTGAAAAACACATCTGTACGAACTCACCAGCATCTTACTTTAGGGTAATAATAGCATACGGATTACTTTCCCAAACACAACATATATATGTGTGTGTGTATGTGCAAACACACAGTTTAAAAGTGACAGGATGTAGAAACTTAATTCTGAGGAATTGTTTTGTTGTATTTGGCAGCTAAACTACAAAAATAGCAACACAATCCATTTATTCTGCAGGCCACTCACTATTTTACACCAGTCGTTTTCAACCAGTGCGCTGTTGCCCCCTGGGGTGCATTGAATGATAGTCAGCGCAAGGCGGAGGAGATGCAGGGAATCATTAACTTCTGCACATGAAGATGTGCCCCACTTCACATGCATCCCGGAGACAGCATGAAAAACAGACTATTTAGCCAAAATAACCCTCGGCTGTGTAAATTCGGGATTTGGGTCAGTGGTTAGGAGAACAGACTGTCTGATACAAATATGGTAAAAATCAACATCTCCGTTTGGCTTACAGCAGCCTGAAATACTGCATAAGTAAGCCACAAGGCTCTGAAACATCTGCCATAAGGAAACTTAATCACTGGGACAGGGCAGGCTCTGGTAGGGGGCTCAATTCATGAATTAACAAAACAGTGTGGTTCAGTGAAATTAATCCCACACCTCTCCCCTGTATGCCTGTGAAGTGGAACACAGGGTGGATGAACAACCAAGTTCTTTGACACACCACTGCTGCCCCCTCCCTTCTACGGAACAAGTCACCCTTGATGTGGGGAAGAGCGACGTCATGCACCTCAGTTCTGTGGTTCCTGTTTGGGGAACTTACTGGAATAGTGCATGATTCAGCTCATGGGGAACCAGCAACCATATCGCTCTTGGATTTGATATCCCGCTTTATCACTCCCCGAAGGAGTCTCAAAGCGGCTCACATTCTCCTTTCCCTTCCTGCCCCACAACAAACACTCTGTGAGGTGAGTGGGGCTGAGAGGCTTCAAATAAGTGTGACTAGCTCAAGGTCACCCAGCAGCTGCATGTGGAGGAGCGGGGAAGCGAACCCGGTTCACCAGATTACCAGTCTACCGCTCTTAACCACTACACCAACATACAAACTGGACCATAGACACAAAGACGTGCAGAGCTGTTTCTCCTTCCCTAATAACTCTAGCTCATGGGTATACCCTACTTTTTTTTTTGGTGAGTGCCATGGCTAGCCCTGACATGGTGCCAGATGAGGAACCAGACACCCCAAAGGGCGACGACCCTGAGTAGAAGCAGGGTTCCCTGAATCCAATGCTGAGGATCCCCTTGAGGGGGGCCCCTCTAGGCGGAGGCTTGATGGAGAACCCCCAGATCTGCCAGAGGAGGGGTTGGGGCCACTTCTCAGTCCTCTAGAGGGTCCGTGGACCACCAGTTGGGAACCCACTGCCCTAAAGCCCTAGATTCTGTGTATGCTCTGATCCATTGTATTGACATGGCTCTTAAAACCCACAGATCCAAAGCAGTGGACATGAGTATCTGAAGCAGCCAAGGCCGTATTAGGTGATAAAGAACAAATGAACTTACCAACACAGTCACAGCACTCGTCCCACAGTGTGCCTAGACACAACATGCACTCCTTGCAACAGGAACAGTTCCCTTCAACAGGTCGGCATTGACACAGCTCCTGGAAACACAACACACCAGTTAGATATTTCTGTGTATAAAATACCACGGATACAAATGCCTCCCCCCCCCCACACTACCACAGTTAGGAACATACATAGGAAGCTTTGTTAGGACGTACCGGTACATAAGAAACAAATATTCTGCTTTGTTCCTCCCCCCCCCCCCCACTTTTGTTGCACTACAGATTCTCCGGACAGCAATAATGTGGTAACATTGGCGGTGGGTGGGTGGGGGAATCATAGAACGGAATAAATCCACCACCACATTATTGTGTCAAAAACATGTTGCAAAATACACCTGCAATAAAGCACCAGCCTGGAGAGGCCCTTATCCATATACAATTGCAAAAACAGCCACACAAACCATGATGAGGCCGCTTATTTAAGAGGGGTTGTTTTTAATTGCACATTTCCTATGTACTGTGCATATAACAGAAATCATCTTTTTTTACTCCACTACCATTCGGAAGCACAGTAACTTTTGCTATGCAAAATTACCATGTATTATTTAATAAAACTCTCACCAGTGGAAGTATATACAGTATATTAATAAGTGTTTAAAATAAAGTAGGATGTACTCCAGCTATATTGCATAGCTCTAGGTTTTCTTCCTGCTATCTCACTGTAATACAAATAAACCAGGCTTCCTCAACCTCGGCCCTCCAGATGTTTTGAGACTACAATTCCCATCATCCCTGACCACTGGTCTTGCTAGCTAGGGATCATGGGAGTTGTAGGCCAAAAACATCTGGAGGGCCGAGGTTCAGGAAGCCTGACATAAACTATCTATGGGTTAACATGCAGACTGCCAAGAATTTTATTAAAGCCAAAGCTCTCAGGGAAAAAGAAATGACTAACAGGATATTTAAAAGACTCATCCAGCGCCGCAATACAAATGAAACATGTCTCAAGACAAGGAATTGTTGATCTCATTCACATCTGTTACAGAGCTGATAAAATAAATATTTATGCAGATCATCCTTCCCACATTCTGGAAAAGGCAGTATAATGAACGCAGCCTCTTCTATTTCACCGAGTGAAAAAATTCAGAGCAATGCATCTTGCTTAATCTTCTTCCCGCATCTTGAGTTCAGGGACCTGCTTTCATTATACATGGAATCTTCCACCTACAAAAAGTTGGTCATATCCGTTCCTCTTAAATCAGATATGAATGTTCCATGAGTTTCAAAGGGATCCAGGTATGACCCATCAAACGTAGCTAGCAATATTGAAGGATGCTTCCTCCCCCCCCCCAAGCAGCAATGTTGAAGTGTGTCAACTTTCAAAATTAAAAGTACATTACTATGGTACTCCATTGCCTCTCGAGACAGATGGATGCCAACAAAAATTACATGGGTTCAGAATAACTAAAATTGGCTTAACTAAGGTTTTTGCACTTTAAGCGCTGAATATGACCTCGCCTTCACTTTACACAATGTCTTGGTTATCTTCTGAATTAGCTGATTATCATATCAAAAACCTTAGCACTTGCCTCATCTCATTTTTTTTTTTAAATATACCGGTAATCATATAAAGACAACCTAGCATATAAGCATTTCCTGCATTGCAGGACTAGATTACCCCTGGGTCCCTTTCAATTCTAAGTAATCAGAGTTTTTGCATGGTATGCTTAATATTGCTCAAGTTAAATACACATTTTTAAAATAGGGTGGTGGTGTAGCCAACCCTTTAATTAGCAAGTCTTGGCTTGTCCTTGTGAGTCACTCTCCTCTAAGCTTGTGCATACAAACAAGATTCAGAGCAGACTGCCCTCAAGGTAACTCACACGGCTAACTTGAAGCATTATTCTGAGATAACCCTTTGCTAAAGAAACAGAAGACCATCGTGTTTTAAGCAAACACTCCTGTTTAACTATATTGGGTCATCAATGATTTCTAGGAACTATGATTCCCAACACACATCAGCAGTTGCTGAATTTTATTTTTATAAGCAAATGCCCTTCATTTAGCCTGCCCTTCATAATAATAAAAATGACACTGCAATGAAACCAATTCAGTTCAATGATTAAAACGGGGGGGGGGGGGGATCAGCCTACTCTTAAAAATGCTCAGGGAAGCCACAACCTCAGTTCTTCACTTGCAGCAGTGAATAAATTCCTATTAATTTCCCAAAGGCTGAGAAAGTTGAATTTTTACTTGGCGCCCAAATGACAAAAGCAAGGGAGAAGGCACCCCATAGCCACTGCCATGGAAAAGGCCCCGTCCTGTTTTCACCACATAATGCACTTCAAGGGCTGTGTGATGATGAAAAGGGCCTTCCCTACAGGTCTAAGAGCAGCAAGGTTGATGCAGGGCGAGGCACTAATTCAGTATTTGGGCCCCAAGTCATTTAGGATTTGTAGGTCAACAACACCAACACTTTCCATTCTGTCTAGAGGGGAGCCAATGTCAACATTTCAGAAGGGGGGGGGGTTACTTGATTCTGGCTGCACGGGTTACATTTCGGCCACTGTGGTCTCAAGTAATTGTATATTCCAAACAGTCCTCAAAGGCAGCTCCACAAAGAGTGCATTACGATAGTCCAGCCAGGAAGTTGGCAGAGCACTAGTCACTGTGGCTAGCCTATCCTATAATCTTTCACTGGGCTGTATTCAATTTAGCAGACCCACTGAAAATAATGAACCTAAATTAGTGATCTCCATTAACTCCAATGGGTCTACTCTGACTAGGACTAGCACTGAATACCACCCAGCTTATTCAATTAGTGCATTACTATTCTGAAATTGTAACTTCTGATAACCTGTCTGTTATGGTAAACAGTAATTACATTACTGCAGTTTCAATTAATCATTATCTCACCGCAGCACATTCAGTCTCCTACAGATATTTAACTTTTATCTCAGAAAGCCACATCTATCAAAGCCTACATTGTATATTGTTCAAGGGCTACAGCTAATGCTTGTCCTACAATGGAAATGGTTAACTTAGATTCAGGTAGGTAGCCGTGTTGGTCTGACACAGTCAAAATTAAAAAATTAAAAAATAGTTCAGTAGCACCTCAGAGGCCAACTGAGCTTGTTTTGGGTATAAGCTTTATACCCAGAACAAACTTAGTTGGTCTCTAAGGTGCTACTGGACTATGGTTAACTTAGGTTCATCGATTTCAATTATGTCTACTCTGAGTAGGTTGGGGATTGGCTATACCCTACTAAGAGAAAAGAAGGTAAAGTTTTGCATTCATTCCCCAGATAAGCTCATACTATGGGGAAGAGAAAATAGATTAAAGGCACAAAATGCATGTTAGGAGTGCCAATTCATCTAATTAATCAGTTAGATTAATTACTCCACAATATTATCCACTGTAAGGCTGATTTTTTACTTGTTGTAAGACAAATGAACATTTGAAAGAAAGGTAGAGACAACAACTCCCGTTCATGCCGACACAAACTTCATTTTTATTTTACTTCTTATTTCAGGATTACTTATTCATCACATAAATTCATGCCGTTAACAGCCAACCTGTACTTTCCTATCCATTTGCGACAAAAACCGTATTCTCTCCTACCTGTATTAAGCACTTGCTGACATCACTTGCACAGAGAGCCTTGTTGCAGCACATTGAGGATGGGATCCAGAAGAACAGCAGACTAACAAGGTGCCGCCGCTGTGCAGTACCAAAACCTCATCTTTCTTGAACGTGGGAGATTTCTGGAACTTTCAGACAGAACTGAAATATATATAAAAAAGCAGCAACTGAAGCATCTACATTTACCGAAGCAGAAATTAGGTCTCTTTCATCCTTACCACATGCTCCTAAAACAGTTTCCCCGCCCCCTGTGGTTTTCCACACTCAGTCCAGCATGTGTCAAAAGCCGTTCTTGAATAATCCTAGACTACTTTTCTATAGACGTCAAACTTTTTTTAAAAAAAGAAAGTTTTACACTTTGAATTCTAATCAAGTTTAGTGAGAAAGGGCAGGACCTGAAATAAATGAATTGTGGCTAGAAAGCAGGAGAAGAAAGTTCCAGCTGGAAGCTGATGCAAAGATTACTGCCTCCAATTTAAAAATAATGAAAACGTGTTTTAACACGATCCCAAACTGTTTCTCAACACTGGGTGTCTAGATGCATACATTTACAAAACAAGGCTTTTGAACAAGGAACAAGATGAGCGCCACATGTTTATGAATGGCAAGCAGCATTGTATTTGGTACAAAAAGTTACAGGAGTTCAGCAGGAAGTCAGAGGATAGGCACTGACTGGAAATGAAGTGACCACCGCAATCCGTTTGCATGCGCGAACAGTATTGAAAGTGGGATATTGTAAGTGGGCACTCAAAGATTTGTTAACAGAAGCATAAGACCAACTAAAATTGAAAACATTTGAAGACATAGAGTTATTAACAGATTGGTTACAGTATCATCAATTAAACAATGTCTTTAAATAAGAAAAAGGTTGAGGTTTTGAAATAGATCTGTTGGAAAATAATGTGAAAGTACTTTCAAAAATGTACAAATTACTTTTAGAATGGTATACAAAAGATGAAGACGTTAAGGCAGCGATGATTCACTGGGCAAGAGATTTTGGATATAATATCCAATTTTCATCATGGGAAAAGTTATGGAAAGAGGATCTAAAATTTACTGCATGCTGTTTGTTGAAGGAAAACTATATGAAAATGATGTGCCGTTGGTATCCAACACTGAGTAAAATTGTGGAAATGTACAGAACTAGTTCAAATCTGTTGGAAATGTAAAGGCAAAGAGGGGACCTTCGACCATATGTGGTGGTCTTGCGGAATGGTAAAAGCTTCCTGGGAAACGATATATAATGAGTTAAGGAAAATGTTTAAGAAAACTTTTGTTAAAAAACCAGCAAAATTCCTGTTAGGTATAATAGGTGAAGACAAGGTGAAGACCAAGAGAAGACAAAAGACTTGTCATGTCTGCAAGGACGGCAGCGAGAATGCTTCTAGCCCAGAGATGGAAGGAGGGAGAAGTGCCGACCAGAGAAGAGTGACAGACCAAGTTGATGGAGTACGCAGAGATGGCGAGACTGACGGGAAAGATCAGAAACCAGAAAAGACTGGAATAAATTTTTAATATATATAAAAGTCCACTGTAAACAGTTAAAATCATTGGCCGGGATACAATGACACTTGTAATGTGAAGTGAACTTTGGTAATTATGGATATGCAACAGATAGATGCAGGAAAAAAAAGGGGGGGGGAATATAACTTCTTTGAATATGGAACCCATGGAGGAAGAGAAGGAGGTCCGAAGGTTTGAAAGAACCTTTTGTTTTAAATGTTTAGAAAGGGATGTATAAAATTTCAAAAAATCAATTAAAAACATTTTTAAGGGGGGAAAAAGAAAGTGAGATATTGTATGACTGCCCCAATAGCATCATGAGCACGAATCATCATGCATGTGCAATAAAATGGACATCTGGAGGGTCCTTACATCATTTCCAGTAACTGGCTCCCTAATTAGGGATCTTCTTCCTTTTACAGACTTCTTACTTAACCAAGCTGGCAAAGGTTGATTAGTCAAAAGTACCATGATGGGTTTGGAGCAAGCTAAGGAAACTTGGAATGTCCTTTATGTGACCCTCTTGGTTATAAGCACCTAAGAGCAGCTTTCTAGACCTCAGCAATGGCTACGGGATGCTTACTGGAGCAATATCACTCGCACAGGTTGCTAACAGTGTACTTCCATCCCCCCATCACACATTTTCTGTTGCCGGCATTCTAGATTTAGAAAAATGCACCTGAGAAACAGCCTGATAATCTTAAGCTAACAGCAACCTGGCAAGAAGACTGTGCTGAATTTTGAGAAACCTGTTTATAGCGTTGGCTTCAGGCATGCTGCTGCAGATGGCCTGGACCTTTCTCTCCTGAAAGGCAGTCTGGCCCTAAAAACTTCTAGGCATAAAAACCAGTAACAAATTGCTATTTGGGGAGGGACGGGGATGCTGAAATTTAATCCGTAACACCTGCTTGAACCTATGTTTCTTAATTCCATAAAACAGAGAAGTATGTTACACAAAAGTAGGTGCTTTCTTTACCCACCCAGACACATTTCTGGGGGCACTGGAAGCTGCTCAGAAATTACCTTCACATTCATTCACCCATAATAAAAGGATCCTCTTTGCCACTCACATGCTAGCAACTCTGAGCCGGCTAAAGTTGTTAAAAGGAGCTTACAATGTTCTTAAAAGTTCCACATTTCTGCAGAGCGAGGGAAGTAGGATAGTGCAATGCAACTGTATCAAAGGACAAGGTGCTACAAGCATGCTTTATTCAAAAGATAACTTATTCTGCTTACCTATTTTATTCTTGAAAACAGAATAAAAATTATTTTTAAGAAGCCAAGCCAAATTTCACCCCTTTTAAGCCCCTTGAGATGACGACTGGCAAAAGGAAACTTTTCGAGGATCCTAAAACTTTCCCCTTAAAAACAAAAAACAAAACACTGGACTTCTAAGGGAGGGAAGAAGAGCTAAGGGAAAAAAAGCAAATGTGTTGGGCCAAGAGACACAAACCCGAGCCAAAGAAAGACGAAAACAGCTCCTCACCTCTGGCGTGGTTTGCTGGAGCGGGTTTGGGAGGAGGAAATAAAAATAAAAATAAAACCAGCACCGGTGTGAGCAGAGGGGAAAGAGAGAGAGAGAAGTTTGTTGAAGGAGCCAAGGAGGCTGAGCAAAGCAGCTGGTGCCCTCGCGGCAGGGACAGAGCAGGAGGGAGGAGGAGAAAAGGAAAAAGAAACAGACCCGTACACAGAAGAGAAACTGTGTTGCTATATTGTTATATTTTGCAAAGCGCAAGCAATATAAATATTGCATTTTACAAAATTACGCTATGTTGACTTGCACCCTTTCCCCTTCTGATTATATATAGAGCTGCAGGCTCACGTCAAGAAAAACGGCGTCGAGGTTGCATTCTGCAAATACTGTAAACCTATCGCGCTTTCATCATCATCATTTTTAATTTGCACACCGCCTTTCTATCTTACAACACTCATGGCGGTGTGCAAGCTGAAGAAGCAAAAAAATGCACGCCTAATGCGATACAGAATAACTTCAGCTCGCTGCATTGGACAAAATAACTTCACAGCTCGCTGCATTTTGCGAAACGACATCGGCGTTTTAAGAGAGCCGTTCGGCGAAAGGCGACGAGAGAATGCTGCAACGACAAAGCAACAAGTCGCCTTGTTAAATAAATAAATAAAAATTACAGATATGCACTGTTGCGTTGTATTTTTTTTTGCAAAGTGACTTTCTTTTCGCAAAATAACTTCGGCTTGTGTTGCATTCCGCATTCTCCCGACGCCCTTATTTTCCTTCTTCTTCCTGTCAGTGGGGAGAGAGAGGGACCCCCAGTTTCCCTAACACCCCCTTTCCCCCCTCAACCCCAAGAGCCCCCCAATTCCCCAGAGCTTCTTAAAACAACGCCGCCCCCTTCCCCCCCAAAAAAATATCCCATGAACTTTCCCATCCTCTGGGGAAGAGGCTCTATTATTTGGGGTCCCCCCCCCCATGGCCGCCCCCTTCCCTCACCCCGCAGCCGGAGCAGCAGAAGCGGCCCCTCGCCGTCCTCCTCCTCCTCCTCCTCGGTCGCGCAGGGCCAGGCGGCGGCGGGCAGCGTGAGGCGCCTTAAAGGGCCCCTGCCTGCCTGCCTGCCTTGCTGCCTGCCTGGCACTCCAGACCCGGCTGTGAGAGGGAGGAGAAGGAGGCGGGAAAAAGGAATGGCTGCCTCCGCCTCCGCCTCTTCCTCCTCCTCCCTCCCGCCATTCACATTCACACGCCCCGCCGCGAGGCGCCTGAGGAGAATTCTCCTCAGGATTGCGCCCGGAGGGAAAGGCCTCGCCCTTTCTCACGGGCGGCACCGGCGGGGCGAAGGAACCGCCCGGGGAGGCGAGCCCGCCTGGTCGGCGGCGGCTCCTGCCTGAGGGAGCGGAAGGGCCGGAGCAGTTCCCGCCCAATTATTATTATTATTACATTTGGTTATTGAGATTCGTCCACCGCCTTTGAGCCGAAAGGTCTCAGGGCAGCGTGCGGAGTTGAGAACATGAATTACTAGGCAGCATAATGAGGGGGTGGGGGAACACAAAAAACATAGCAATGAAATAAGCACAATAACACTAAACCCTAATAATAATAATAATAATAATAATAATAATAATAATAATATTAATTTATTTATACCCCTCCCATCTGGCTGGGTTTCCCCAGCCACTCTGGGCGGTTTCCAACAAAATACCAAAAACACAAGAAAACATCAGACATTAAAAGCTTCCCTAAACAGTAAACCCCATAATAATAATAATAATAACCCCTCACATATTTAACAGGCCATAGACAATAATTTTAGTTTATATACCGCCCTTTATCCAAAGATACCAGGGCAACATTTAAGAACATAAATCTTCAACCAGGCCTTTGGCTGAATAATATCCTGCAGCTTTTTAAGTGTTATCTCTGGGAAAAGGGTGTGTTGTGTTATTGTTTTGTTATTTTGGTTTACTTGTGCTTTATCTTGTCATTTATTCTGTGTACTGCCCTGAGGTATTTTGTTGAAGGCTGGCATTTACTTTCCCCCCCTCTCCTTCTTCCCGTATCATTTTTTTATGAGGCCTCCCAACAGTATTTCAAAGCGTTTTTATCATTTGGACTTCCCACCCCCTCCTTTCCTGATGTTTTCTCTCTCCCCCTTTTATTAGCTGTTTTGGAACTCATTTTTATTATCTAAACCCCACTACCGATAAATCCACTGCTTATTATTTCAAAAAAGGGTGGTATATAAATTAAATAAATAAAGTACGCAGCATGATAAAACCGTAACGTGCAGCATAATAATAACATAATCATTATAACAGCACACATACAAGAGACATATTGAGCAGGCCATAGATGATTTAATGGCTGAAGGCCTGAGTAGAGACACTGGCAGCTGAAGGTGATGGCGCCAGGTGAGCCTCTCTGGGGAAAGCATTGCACAGAAGGGGAGCCACCGCAGAAAAGGCCCGTTCTCGTGTTGTCCCCCGTTTATCACCACCATGAAATGGTAGTGTTGGAAGGGACTCCCCGAGTCATCTATCCCAACCCCACTCAGTCGTAAAGCTCACGGGGCAACTTTGAGCCAGTCTCAGCCTAACTTACCTCACAAGGTTGTTGTGAGGATGAAATTGGGGGGCGGGGGGGAACCACGTGCCCACTTTGAGCTCTGTGGAATAAAAAGGTGGCATACAAAGGCTATATCATCTATCTATCATCTATCTATCTATCTATCTATCTATCTATCTATCTATCTATCTATCTATCCCCACAAGGGGTTTTCCTCTGACCCCTGGGATTTAGGTTTGATGAGACCCTATGCTACTGAAGGTAATAGGGCCCTTTATATGTCCAGCTTTCCTTTATCAACAACAAACTGTCGCTGTTTTTTGGGTTGAATATATGCTATATGGTAATTTATAGACCTCATGGGTATCTCACGCCATTTGCACATGCAGAATGTAGGCACCCTATATAAAGGAGCAAACCAGGGATATTTTAGGGAGCAGGCTAGCAGGAAGGGCCCATGACTTACATCATATGAGCCAACACAACACACAAACACTGTTGCTGTATGTAGGTTTTATTTGTTTTCCATCTTATATTTTGAAAATGTACATCCAGGTTTTTTCCCCTTTAAATTTTTTGGGGGGCCCCCAAGAGAGTGGGGTCCTAAGCTATAGCTTGTTTAGCTTATACAGTAAATCCTGCGCTGCCTGGAATGCATGTTCCTCACTCCGAGAATAACACCCTTGTGAGTACCTGGCAAAAGGCCTCTTAACTGCCTTTTGAAAGTTTGGAACGGCTTTCTCCCTTTGTTTTGCTGGTTTGATCACACCTGTGTGATCACAACGCCACCTATTGCCCACGCAAGTACTTTCTAAGGGCTTAATCCAGGAACAGCGAGACAGTGGCTTTCCAGATATTGTTGGGCTGCAATTGGCATCAGCCGGCACGGTCACTGATCAGGGATGTGGGTTAATGGTAGAGGAACAACCTCTAGCAGACTCTGGTTCCCCATCCCTTGGTTGATCCGAGTGATGGCACGTAGAAATGCCTTACTCTGGAGATGTGCTTGCTTTGGGGATGTATTATTTTGCAGGTGCGCGGTTGGCGATTGTGAAAATTGAGATTCACGATTCTATGCTAAAAATTGGGCTTGGTTTGGTGGGCCAGCATCTGCAGGAAAGCTGCCTGTGCGTGAATGTAAGAGTCAAAAGTCTGGCTACTGGGTCTGGCTACTACCCTGAGAAAAGTATTGCTGCCTATCCTAAAAGCATACTGTATATTGTTGCATGCACCCCAATCTCTGAGCGGCAATAGAGACTTCAGGGGTTCCAGCCAATGCCCCAGGTTGTGTCCTTGGAATAAAGGCCAATGGAGACTGTGACATCTTTCGGATACGTGGTTTTATTTACACATACAGTGGTACCTTGGTTCTCAAACGCCTTGGTACTCAAACACTGCAAACCCGGAAGTGTTCCAGTTTGAGAAGTTTTTTTGGAAGCTGAAAGTGCTCCATTTTGAATGCCACACTTCCATTTTGAGTGTTACGCTGAGTTCTGTCTGTTTTTGCTATGTATTTTGCATTTTTGTAGCTCTTTTTTTTTTGTTTTTGTGGCTGTGTGGAACCCAGTTCAGCTACTGATTGATTGATTGTTGTGGCTGCAGTACATTGTTTATTGCTTTCATTTTATGGATCAATGGTTTTGTTAGTAAAATTCATGTGAAATTGCTATTTTAGGGGTTGTTTTTAAAAGTCTGGAACGGATTAATCCATTTTGCATTACTTTCTATGGGAAAGCAGTCTGCCTTGGCTTTGGAACACTTTGGTTTTGGAACGGACTTCTGGAACGGATTAAGTTTGAGAACCAAGGTACCGGTACCGTAATGTAGAAGGGTTCACAGTGTTGACACTCCAAACAGGCATTGCTTTCCCATCAGGCTTTCATGGGAGTGGTGGTCCCTGAAGCCATGGCTTTGGAATCAGCACACAGAGCAAGAGTCTGCATGTCTTTTGAAGCTTCCTGATTCAACCCAGATCAAAAGCAAAAGTCAAAAGTCAAGCCCCAGGCCTATTCTATCAACAGGTGAGAGGGTAGGTAGGGAATGCCTAGCCCTGCTGAAAGGGCATCACCCCCCAGTTGTCTTAATGCCATGTCAATGAAGGGTGCTTTAAACCAGCTAAAGCCATTAACTTAACATACAGACTGGTCTGACCAGTTCAGAGATACGTAACTACAAAGCTCCCATCTCACAGATACCAAATCGCAAGTTTGGTTGGGACCCCATGACCAACATCCAAACCGACCACCCAATCCAGGAACAATAGGATCATGCAGAAGGACTCAAGTCTAAATTGTGAGACAATGGCCTATCACAGGAAATACAGTTCTGAACTTGGTTTGTACTTTCTGCATTTAAGAAGATTTACGTATTTCTTATTTTAAAAAATCTAAGCAGATTACATAAAGTGGTATAAAGCACTCATTAAACACAGTAATAAAACACTTGTAACAACAGTATACATAATAAAATTACCAAAACATAGAAAGGAAAAATTGTTTAAAAAAACCAACACAAACATGTACAAAATAAAATTATATGTTGTTCTGACCTAATTTACCGAAGACAGACGTCTCCTCCCATGTTTGTACTTTCCTGACATAACTACTTACTATTATATTGTATTTTTACTTGGCAGAATGCTCTCTTAATATTTATTGCAAGCAACATTCCTGAGAGTTAAGTCACTACTATTCACCAGCCTGTGGGCATTCCAAACTAAAGAATAATTCATTCCCCAAGCAACTCAGCATTTTTTCAAGTGGAAGAGCTGAATGCGCAGCCTCTATTAATTATACAAAAATGCACACTTTCCCCCCCTTACCTCTCCTCTTTCTCTTTCAGTGTTTAGTATTTTGAAATTTTTGTTCTTGAATAGCAGTTGCTGAGTGGAAGAGGGCTGTAGCGCTCATGCACCTGCTTGAGCGCTGTAGGAAAGAATGCCTAACTAGACAGGACTTCAGTCTGATCTTGTTACATTGCAAGACTGGCATCATGGAATGAGCAGACAGTGAGGCTGGCTAGCTCTGGTTAGTGCATGGCATGGCTTCATGGCACATCTTGCTCATTCTTCGTGAATACCAGAAGAGCCTGCTGGATTAGGCCAGTGGCCCATCTAGAATCATAGAACCATAGAGTTGGAAGAGGCCACAAGGGCCATCCAGTCCAACCCCCTGCCAAGCAGGAAACACCATCAAAGCATTCCTGACACGTGGCTGTCAAGCCTCTGCTTAAAGACCTCCAAAGAAGGAGACTCCACCACACTCCTTGGCAGCAAATTCCACTGTCGAACAGCTCTTACTGTCAGGAAGTTCTTTCTAATGTTTAGGTGGAATCTTCTTTCTTGTAGTTTGAATCCATTGCTCTGTGTCCGCTTCTCTGGAGCAGCAGAAAACAACCTTTCTCCCTCCTCTACATGACATCCTTTTATATATTTGAACATGACTATCATATCACCCCTTAACCTTCTCTTCTCCAGGCTAAACATACCCAGCTCCCTAAGCCGTTCCTCATAAGGCATCGTTTCCAGGCCTTTGACCATTTTGGTTGCCCTCCTCTGGACACGTTCCAGCTTGTCAGTATCCTTCTTGAACTGTGGTGCCCAGAACTGGACACAGTATTCCAGGTGAGGTCTGAGCAGAGCGGAATACAGTGGAACTATTACTTCCCTTGATCTAGATGCTATACTCCTATGGATGCAGCCCAGAATTGCATTGGCTTTTTTAGCTGCTGCATCACACTGTTGACTCATGTCAAGTTTGTGGTCTACCAAGACTCCTAGATCCTTTTCACATGTACTGCTCTCAAGCCAGGTGTCACCCATCCTGTATTTGTGCCTTTCCTTTTTTTTGCCCAAGTGTAGTACTTTACATTTCTCCCTGTTAAAATTCATCTTGTTTGCTTTGGCCCAATTCTCTAATCTGTTAAGGTCATTTTGAAGTGTGATCCTGTCCTCTGGGGTATTAGCCACCTCTCCCAATCTGCAGATGACACCAATTTGGTGTCATCTGCAGGCAGTATTGCCTGTTGGAAATTATGATCTAGTCCAGCAGCATCCTGAACTCACTAGTAGCCAACCAGATGCCCCTGGGAAACCTGCAAGTACGTATAATTCACGCACAAGAGCCTCCTCCCCTCTTGTGGTTTCCAGCAACTGGGATTTAGTTGTGGAGGAAGAGCACAGCCAGTAAGCCACTGATAGCCTTTACCTCCATAAATCTTATTTTGAAGCTATCGAGGTTGGTGGCCATCACTGCCTCCTGTGGCAGGGAGTTCCAAAGTTTAACTCTGCGTTGCATGGAGAAGTACGTTCTTTTATCTGTCCTGAATCTTCCAACGTTCAGCTTCACTGAATGTCTACAACTTTTAGTACTATGAGAGAGGGAGAAAAACTTTTAGCTATCCACAGTCTCCATGCCATGCCTGATTTCATAAACTGCTATCACGGCACCTCTTGCCTTTTCTCTCAACTGAAAAGCCCCAAACGCTGCAGTCTTTCTTACACAGGGGAGTCACTCCATCCTTGTTCATTTTGATTTTGTTGCGTATCTTTAAGCACCAGGCAAAAACATTCCTCTTCTCCCAGGCCTTTGGCTGATTATACAGTGGTCAGCAACCTTTTTCAGCTGTGGGCCGGTCCACCGTCACTCAGACCATGTGGTGGGCCAGACTTTTTTTTGGGGGGGGGGGAAATGAACAAATTCCTATGCCCCATAAATAACCTAGAGATGTATCCTATATAATAATCTTGCTGTGTCCCTGCGTCCACTTTCTGTGTGTCACGGAAGTGCGCTACTGCGCATGTCACACAGGGACGCAGGGATTGGACAGCAGAGACCACTTCCGCCGCCGCCTTTACTGGAGGCTCCCGCCATGGCCGGCAGCTTCTGCAGCAGCAGCATGGGCGCTCCGCAAGGCCCGGCACCAGCGGCGGGGAAGCCACCCCAGATCGAAGCCATCAGCTCCAGTGGACCTTTCCGCTGCCGCCGCCTTTGCCCAACACCTCGAGCCGACCTTGGAAAAGCGCGGGGGAAGCGGCGCCAACCGCCGCCGCCCGTGAGCGGAGCTTCCCGCTGCCGCCGGCTTCCTCACTGCTCTGGCGGAGCCTCCTGCTGCGAGCGCCGCCTCGCCTACTGCCTGTTTTTTAACGGGCTAACTTCAACTAGTTTTAAATAAAAGCACACATTCTACTCATGTAAAAACACCAGGCAGGCCCCACAAATAACCCAGAGATGCATTTTAAATAAAAGGACACATTCTACTCATGTAGAAACACACTGATTCCCAGACCATCTGCAGGCCGGATTTAGAAGGCGATTGGGCCACATTTGGCCCCCGGGCCTTAGGTTGCCTACCAGTTTTAAACTGTGGGTTGGGGGGGTAGTTTTATTGCTTTGTTTGTCCTTGCCTTATGCATTTTTCAGTTTTTATATTGTAAACCACCGTGATCCTCAGGTGAAGGGTGCTATAGAAATTTCATTAATAACAAATAAATAAAGTACGTACATCAGAAGCAAAACTCGCCCGTCTCTTTCTACACAAGGCACCAGCAACCTGGGGGTTCGCTTAATCATTTTACTACCCCTTTCCTGACTAATTTGCAAGCTGATAAATGAGTGAGGAAAAACCAGGGGATGTTCTTACCAGCTCAGCAGAATGTACTTAGAAATAAATGATAATAATAAAAATCTGCCTTGCCCTGTCTCTTGTTTCGACATAGCATTAAAACACCCCACTAAGCAAGTTCCAAGCCTATTTTGTGTTCTTTGTCCCTTTTATCACAAGTGCAAAGGCTACAAAGGCGCGCAGATCGGCTCCCGTTTGCAAGGGAAAGTGGGTCGTGCAATTCTCCCCTTTTATTCTCCCCCTTCATTTCCTGCCCTCCCTCCTTCCCTGCGTGGAAAATCTCCCTTCCCCGCGACGTTCCCTAACCGGGCGGCGTCTCCGCCGACGGGCTATTATAATAACCCCCGACGATCCCCCTTCCCGCCCCCGCCACGGCAGGCGCGCCCAAAAGCGAGCGGCCCCAAAAGACATTGTGCTCCAGGTGAGGCTCGAACTCACAACCTCGGCATCGCTCTGCTCTAGTACTGCTGTATAAGTACCGCGCGCTAACCGATTGCGCCACTGGAGCCCTGACACCAACTCCTCCCGAAACGCTTTATCAAGGGCTCAGCCTCGACTACGCGCCACCGGGGCGCCGCCGCTTTTGTTTTCCTCATTTTTAAAAGACATTTCCGACTCTCCCCCTTTTCCCTCCTTCGCCCCCGGAGGAGGAGGGAAAAGAGAATATCGCTCCGTCCCGCTTTATAGCCCCCACTTCCTTCAGCCTCTAGCCGGCTGCTCTGAGGGGCGCCATTCTTGGGCCCGTTTCCCCTCATGCGCCCGCCGAGGAGGAGAAGCGGGTGTCGAGGGAGAAGGAACGCGGCAGCGGCGGCGGGGAGGCCGGAGGGAGCGCGGCGCCTCTGAGGCGACGCGTCGCCGGGAGTCTGAGGGGGGCCCTCGAACGGGCGCTTCCCGGAGGGAAGGCCCGAAGCGGCGGAGGAAAGAAGGCCGGCCGGCGAAAAGGCTCGAGGGGCGGGGAGAAAAAGGGGGTTGTGTCCCGTCCCCCTCACGTCGCACAATACAGTATGCACAAAAACACACAATAAACACCACACACAAATGACGGGCGGGTGTGTGTGTTGGGAAGCCCCTCACGGTCGCCTCGGTGTGAGGGAACGAAGGAGGCCTCGGCGCCGCACGGTCGCTTGGCCGTTTATCGCAGGCATAGGCAAACTCGGCCCTCCAGATGTTTTGAGACTACAATTCCCATCATCCCTGACCACTCGCCCTGTTAGCTAGGGATGATGGGAGTTGTAGTCCCAAAACACCTGGAGGGCCGAGTTTGCCCATGCCTGGTTTATCGGCTCCCTCGCTCTGAGTGGTTTCCCGCCACCAGGGCCGGATTTACGGATAAGCTGAAGAAGCTATAGCTTACGGCCCCACTCTCCCCCCCAAAAAAATTAAAGGGGGGAAAAACTGGGTGTACATTTCCAAAATATAAGATAAAACTAAAACTAAAACATACATTAACAGTGTTTGTGTGTTGTGTAGGCTCCTGGGGTGTAAGTCATGGGCCCAGCCTGCTCCCTAAAAAACCACTGGTTTGCTCATTTTTATATATAGGGAGCCTACATTCTGCATGGACTGGTTGCATGGCCACGGGTGCAAATGGATTGAGATACTTATTAGGTCCATAAATTAGCATATAGCATATATTCAACACAAAAAACAGCACAATTTGATGTTGACAAAGGACAGCTGGACATATAAAGGGCCCCATTACCTTCAGTAGTTTAGGGGCTCATCAAACCTAAATCCGGCCCTGACAGCCACCCAGAATCAGTAGTAGTAGTAATTGCTTTTTTTCTTAAAAAAAATGTTTAGGGGTACTCTCATTTTCCTACTCATATTGAAATACTGCCCCACAATGAGGCCAAACTTAGATTCACAAAATGTTTAGGGTACGCGTACCCCTGCGTCCATCCCCGCTAGAAAAAAGCACTGATAATAATAATTAAAAAATAATAATATGCTGCCTTCTCCTCTTACAATCTAAAAGATGCACCACAGGAAAGGAAAACGGGAAGGAGACAGGAAGAAAGTGATTTTTTTTACAAAAAAAAATTATTATTCATTAAATTTCTCTACCACCCTTCACCTGAAGAACACAAAGCGGTTTACAGTATAAAAACTACCAAAAAAAATGTACCGTAACAACAACAAACACAAATAAAAAATTGGGCAGGGGGCTTTGGGTTTTTTTGGGGGGGCTCTTCAGGCTCCCCAAAGCGTTTTACAGATGTATCATTAATAAAATAATAATAATAATAATAATAATGCAACACTGCTGCTCTTGGTTTTACAATCTAAAGGACGTTAACCTAAAAAGGGAAATGGGATGGGAGAGAATGAGGAGAAAAAGAACCCCACTTCTTTCAGCTTATCCTACAAGGCGCTGGGTCTTCGCTTTTTTTGGGGGGGGGGTTCACAGATCCCATTGAAAGCTATGGGATCCCCTCCACAAAATATGCATCAAATTTATTGTGCACTCTATTTTATTTTGCACTCTGGATCCCCGCAAGTTAAGAACCTCTCTGGGTTGGAATTGGAGCAGAGGAGCCAAAAGGAGATGGACTCCGCAGGCTGGGGCTCATGGAATGCTATTATTTTATCATCATCATCTGCCTACATAAGGAAAAGAAGCAATGAGGAACAAGAGAGCAACCCTAAAAATAAAAGCACTGGTAGCTGTGCTGGTCTGGTCCAATAGGGGGGGAAAATTAAATCCACAAGTGGGCAGTATTAGCCCAATAAAAACATTACAAGCACTGGCGTCCCCTAAAATTCTGCAGTAGGTACGGCATTAAATAGAATTGTGGAGGGGCTCAGAGAGAAAGAAATATAGTGCCGTGCTGAAGCTGATGCCCAAATTTGCAATTTATAATAATCTTGAGCCAGTAGAGAGGAGCAGTTTTGCAAACCTACCGGTAATTGGATTAACCTCTCTGGGTGCAAGACAGTTAGCCATAAGATGCAACGGGTAGGGGAAGCAAAAATGGATGTTCATTCATTTTTTTTTGGGGGGGGGGGGTAAAACCAAGTGCTTTATTTAACTAAGTGTTTCTGTTTTAAACACTTTATAAACACTTTATAAACAGTTTCTGTTTACTGGTTTTCCCAATAGTTATGTATGGAAGTGAGAGCTGGACCATAAAAAAAGGCTGATCGCTGAAGAATTGATGCTTTTGAATTATGGTGCTGGAGGAGACTCTTGAGAGTCCCATGGACTGCAAGAAGATCAAACCGATCCATTCTGAAGGAAATCAGCCCTGAGTGCTCACTGGAAGGACAGATCCTGAAGCTGAGGCTCCAAGACTTTGGCCACCTCATGAGAAGAGAAGACTCCCTGGAAAAGACCCTGATGTTGGGAAAGATGGAGGGCACAAGGAGAAGGGGATGACAGAGGATGAGATGGTGGGACAGTGTTCTCGAAGCTACCAACATGAGTCTGACCAAACTGCGGGAGGCAGTGGAAGACAGGAGTGCCTGGCGTGCTCTGGTCCACGGGGTCACGAAGAGTCGGACACGACTAAACAAGTGTTTCTGTATCACTTTCTCAAAATACCACGGTCATGTACAGCCATATAAAATCCCATTAAAAGCAGTACAGAGCCATCATTAAAATGATGGGCTACTGAAGAAAATTTAGTTTCCCATGGTTTCTACCACCAGTTTGACCTTATCAACCTCATTCCCCTCACTTTTCTTACTTTCTGTCGTCTGCAGAGGTCTTGTCCCCTTGTGATCAAAGATGGAACACACAGGTCCACTTTTACGTGGAAAGGGAGGCGGGGCTTCCTTTTACCTGTCCTTTGCCTACTTCCTATGGACACAAAATACCTGAACTGTCCAAAGGTGTGTCTCCAGCAAAGCCGGACAAGGACGGTGCTAGGCACATTTCCCTGGGGAGTCCCACAATTTAGAGAAAGCCCTCTGCAACCCAAGCTGCCGTTCCTCATTCTTCTGGGGGTGGAGAAACTACAAAGGGAGCCCCACCACCCTTTGTCCGATCTCAGCAGAGTCTCAAGATATTTCCATGGAAAGATGGAACTTGGTGATCACGGAAAATATAACCTACAATATACAGCTTTCCAAAGGTTTAGGAGAACCAGAACATTTGTACAGTACGGTTGGACTTTTTCAGTCCAGCTAACCTCTAGAACTCTTTCGCACTGCCAATATGGGAAACGTGGACCTCTTATTGTAAGGAATCTTCTCACGTCTTCCAATTTTGTTGGAATGGATATGTGCCCCTCTGTCATTTCTGACATTTTCTATTATATTTTTATGTTTGTTCTCCTTGTTTGCGTTCATACATTACGTGCGGTGATATAAAACAAAACCAATTTAATATTTTATAAATTTTAATCAAAATTTGGTGGCAATGTTGAATCATGGAACCCACCTTGAATAAGCAAAATGCACTTGCAAACATTTTACACTGTTTTCTGCTCATCATGAGAGGGAAAAGAGCATTAACCAATGGAAACCCTGTCTTCAGCCTTCTTTTCTAGCTTTTTGAGACTGCATCAATATTGCCAACACACACCTACCTATGCCACTTTTTCCAGCTCTGATAGCTTGGCAACTTATGTATTTTTAAGCGTTTTAATTTTTTTAGGATTCTAAATTCTCTGTCCACTGTCCCAGTGTTTCTCAAATTGTATGACTCAAAGTACGTTTCTCAAAGTACGACTAGTACTACCGTATTTGCCCACTGCTTCCGCTTGCCATGCTGCAGTCTTCTGGGTGGACTGACGCCAGCACCAGCAAATCCCCATATGCTAAATAAAGATGGTTGGAAGAAAAGAGAAAGTCAGCGGAGGAGGAAAGGGAGGTCTCCTTCCTCTACAGGGAAAGGGCCAGAGCAGGTGTTGGAGAAAATCAGAGAGATTAAAGGTTAATTTAACAACAATAGTAATAATTAGAAAGGAAGAACGCAAGAAAAGTAGTATAGGAGGAAGAAGAAGTTAATATAAAAGCAGTTGATGAGGAATTATAGAAATAGCTTGTGGAGGAGTACAGTGCAAGTTAAAGCGTGAAAGGAGGAGGGAGGGAAGAAATGATAGGAGAGGAGTAAAAATACTGTCGTGCAGAACATATAAGATCAAACGTAGAATCTCTCAGCTTAGAACAGGCATAGGCAAACTCAGCCCTCCAGATGTTTTGGGACTACAACTCCCATCATCCCTAGCTAGCAGGACCAGTGGTCAGGGATGGTGGGAATTGTAGTTTCAAAACATCTGGAGGGCCAAGTTTGCCTATGCCTGGCTTAGAATCTCAAACACACAAAAACGTGACCAGCTGATAAATCAGGAACCATCATCGTGACAACCAAACCCCCTCATTGGACTGGCAAGATTACATTACTTATGTTCATCATTACCTCTTTTGACTTTTGGAACCTCCGCTAGACACGTATTGAATTTTGATCTTACTGCTCTATGATAGCATGTTTATGCATACTTATATGTTTGGTTTTTTGGTTTTGTGACTTTATACTATACATTTCGTTACTATTGCATATGTTTAGTTGGTTCTTATATTCAATAATTATGTTTCGTGGAGATTTATCAGCTGGTCACGTTTTTGTGTGTTTGGCATACTGCTATACGTGACTGTGGCTTAGAATCTCTCCATCAATTTGACCTAAAATGGGGAGGCCGGGTCATGATACTGCCAGAAGCAATATCTGTACTTAGGGTTTCATAGCTCAGCTTTCTTCAAGCTGTATCCTTGCCATAAGGAAATCATTGTTGTATCTGAAAATTTCTAGTGTGGGTTTAGATATCCAATGATGAAAATGATGTCACTAATTGCCACCTGATTAGGATGGGCTCTGCCTCCACCTACTGCCGTTGTGTCCCTGCACTGCCATTTTGTGACTGGTGGGCCTCCGTAATTTTCATACCTCTCCAGTTGGCTCTGGGGCTCGATGGGTTTGAGAACCCCTCCTCTCTACCCCACTTTCAGTGCAGTCACAGAACTGTAAATAACAATTAGCCTCGCCCAGAACACTCCCCTTTCTCTCCAGCTGGATGCAGTCCTCAGTCACACCAGATCCTTAGCCTCTTTTGATTTAAATAGCAAGAGGCTCCTGTCCCAGCTGGTGCTTCCAAAGCAAGACACCAGTTCCATGGCACAGTCGGCGGTCAAGATCTGGGTGATCCTCTCAGCCACGTTCCCGTTGATGGCGAGGGATCGGAAGTGGTCAAAGTCGTGCCTGCCCAGCTTCCGCAGGCGCCGGGCAGCCGACCGGTAGCATTTCCACGGCTGGGGTTCGAGGAGCAAGTATGAGCATTTAGACGCGAGGTAAGACAAGAATTTCACCAGGCCAGAGTCCCCATGATGGAGGTGGATCCACATGGTCACGGACATACAGAAGGCAATGTCAAACGTGCAGCGGCCAAAGCTGCCCAGGTAGGAACCCAGCAGCGTCTCCCTTGCGTCGGGGTCCATGATGTCAAGGGCGGCGTAGGAAATAGAGGCAGGGAAGCGGTTCTGTTGCTTGGCTCTCTCGATCAGCCCAGCGTCGATGTCGCAGCAGAGAAGGCGAAGTTCATTCAGCTGCTCCTGGCAGGCTTGGGTCTCTTGAAGCCCCAGGAGGTGCATGTACAGGGCGACGCTGAGCTCCCCCGAATTGCACCCCACATCCAGCCCCAAAAGGGGCTTTGCACGGGGGTTGGGGAACAGCTCGCTCAGCAATGCGCTGGGCAAGAGCTGGATGCGTCCCTCTGGCGGGTGGAAGCGAGAGTAATCGGGGAAGTTCCCGTATGGTGATGCTCCGCCCGGGAGCTGGGCACCCCCAAGTACTTTACAGCACTCACTTGTGGGCACTGCCATCTTGGGAAGGACAAGGCCTAACATCCAATCTTGAGCATCTTTCACAAAGAGCAAAAACTGGTTGCACAGACCTGGAACAAAAGGCGTGAAAATTATATGAAAGGACTGGAAATCTTTCGCTTTATTCGTGGGATTTGCCACCCTGCTGTATTTAGGAAATCTCCTTATGTTTACTCAGTTTACCTAGCTCAGTATATGTCTGGCATAATAAATAAATAAATAAATAAATAAATAATAATATTAATAATTTATTATTTATAACCTACCCATTTGCCTGGGTTACCCCAGCCACTCTGGGCGGCTTCCAACAAAATATTAAAATAAAATAGTCCGTCAAACATTAAAAGCTTCCCTAAACAGGGCTGCCTTCAGATGTCTTCTAAAGGTCAGGTAGTTGTTTTTCTCTTTGACATCTGATGGGTGGGCGTTCCACAGGGCAGGTGCCACTACTGAGAAGGCCCTCTGCCTGGTTTCCTGTAACTTGGCTTCTCGCAGAGGCCCTTGGAGCTGGACCTCATACCTTCCAACATTTCTCTTATGAATACAGGGACATCCTATTCAATATTAATAATAATGATAATAATAATAAACCACCTTTAAAGCCCTAAACAGCCTCGGCCCAGTATACCTGAAGGAGCGTCTCCACCCCATCATTCAGCCTGGACACTGAGGTTCCAGCTCCGAGGGTCTTCTGGCGGTTCCCTCCCTGCGAGAAGCGAGGTTACAGGGAACCAGGCTGAGGGCCTTCTCGGTGGTGGCGCCCGCCCTGTGGAACGCCCTCCTATCAGATGTCAAGGAAATAAAGAACTATCTGACTTTTAGAAGACATCTGAAGGCAGCCCTGCTTAGGGAAGTTTTTCATGCTTGATGTTCTATTGTGCTTTTAATATGCTGGGAGCTGCCCAGAGTGGCTGGGGAAACCCAGCCAGATGGGCGGGGTATTAATAAATAAATTATTATTATTATATGAACCCTCCCAGTACTGTCACCTGAAGGTAAGCCTATCTGTGGTTACTAGCCATCATAGCTACATCAGGCCTGCAGGAGTTTCTGTAACCTCAAATATGTGCTGGGCTCATTCATGTCTTCCATGCTACTCAATCCGCGGTTGGCTCTAGACTTGGCTCTAGGTTGGGTGAATCATCGAATCGTAGAGTTGGAAGGGACCACGAGGGTCATCTAGTCCAACGCCCTGCAATGCAGGAATATTTTGCCCAAGTTGGGGCTCAAACCCACAACCCCGAGATCATGAGTCTCATGCTCAACCAACTGAGCTATTGTGAATTCTTATTATTATTATTATTAACATTTTTTTAAAACTTCCCTATACAGGGCTGCCTTCGGGTGTCTTCTAAAGGTTGTGTAGTTACTTCTTTATCTCATTTCATTCTAATTGCACTTTCTTAGTTCTGCGATTGTAATAATTTCAAGCTGCTTTCAGTATTGCGTTTGACTCTTGTGACCCACGCAGTGGAATCCTTAGCGTGCACCGAGAGTACAATCACAATAGAATAGAATAGAATATATTTTATTGTCATTGTCCCCTTTGGGGACAACGAAATTACTTGGCTGCTCCACCCACCCAGATAGGGCACTCCACGCAAAGACAAAACAACTACAAAAACACTGATTAAAACCATACACACTGATTAAAACCATACAATGATAAAACATAACAGGTAAGATTAGATGACTTCAAAGTCCAGGCTTCCCATTCAAGGCCGCGATCGCTCTGGAGAAGAAGCTGTTCCTAAGACGGCTTGTTCTTGTTGTCATCGTCCTGTATCTCCGTCCCGATGGCAAAAGTTCAAAGAGACGGTGACCAGGATGCGATGGATCTTTCACTATGTCCAGTGCCTTTCTGTGGCACCTCATGGCATAAATCTGCTCTAAGGTGGAGAGCGAGCAGCCAACAATGCTCTCTTGCAGCCAACAATGCCAGCAGTTACCCGTTTGCTGAGTAACTTTGCAGGAAACAACAACAACTAGGAATGAATCCCAGCCCTGTTCCCTTTGCTCCTTACCTCCCTGGGATGGGCGAAGCGAGGCAGGCGCTGCTGATCCACAACTGCACTTTTACCTCCCTTTTCCCCCGCTACCAAAACTTTCCCCGCGCCCCCAATAACGTCCGAAACGAACCAGGGTGCGTGTACTCCTCAAAAGCCAGAGCCTACCCGAAGTTAAGTATCCCTCCCCTCTCCTCTGTTTTGCCTTTCGTAAGTCTATGGTTCGCCGGAGGGTCACGTGCTCCGCGTCCCGGAAGCGCGTCCTTAGTTCCCTTCCCCCCCTCCCCTCTATCGTCAGGAAGTGAGGGGAGAAATCACGTGACGCCAGCACCCCCCTACCGGAAGCGGGCCTCTCTTAGCAGAGGGCTATTTCCGGCGCCGCTGCGGCTGCTCTTCCTCTCCCTCTTCTTCTGGGAGCGAGCGAGCGAGGGAGGGAGGCGAGTCTCCTCAGGCGGCTGGCCTGCCGGCGGGCGCACGGGCCTCTTCCCCCTCCTCCGCGGGATGTAGCTGCAACGGTCGTCCGGTAAGCAAGAGTCCGGGCGGGGAGCCGGGGGGGGGGGAGGCCTCGGGGAAGAGAGAGAGGGATCCGTATACTATCCATATCCCAGGATACATAGCAGCATATGCAGCTGGGTACGAAGGGAACAGCGCCCTTGAGTGCGGGGTCCTGTCAGCAACAAGTAGGCACCCTCACAGGGGGGCTATTGGAGACAGGCTTCCCGAGGGCAATGTTTTGCGGAGAAGGCTTATTCCAGTTTTATTATATTATATATAATATAATATAATATAATATAATATAATATAATATAATATAATATAATTAATATATATATTTATATTTATATAATATAATGTATATAATAATATTATATATATATAATATTATTATATACATTATATTATATATTTTATACACACACACACACATATACATACATACATACACACACACATACACTTTTAATGTTTGATGCTTTTCATGTTTGATGGACTGTTGTATTTTGGTGTTTTGTTGGAAGCCGCCCAGAGTGGCTGGGGAGGCCCAGCCAGATGGGCGGGGTATAAATAATAATTATTTATTATTATTATTATTATACACATATCTACACACACACACACACACACCACAGTTTTTTTTAGGAAAAAAAAGCACTGTGTATACACACACACGCATACACAGATGATGCAATATCTGGGAGCACAACATTGGCTATCCCTGCTTCAGTCAAATGTAATTTGTAAATTTAGATCATTACTATTACTATAATTTGTTTCCCAGTTCCGTTAGTGATGACACTGCTAGGGTTGCTATAGTTCAAAATGTATGTGAACTGCCCTGAGACCTCCAAGTATAGGGCGGTATAAAATAAATTCAATAAATAAAAACACACACACATATATCTTCATGCAACACATAATGGACCCTAGTCACCAGGCACAAAGCAAGATGCAGTCACGGTGTGTACGAGGCAGGAAATATTAGCGGCAAATAAAGGGGTGCCTGAGGAGCTCCTGGGCTCCTCCGGGTGAAATTTAATGAAATAAATAGCAAAATGAGCCAGCCTCAAAAGTATCTCTTGTTTCTGAAGGGCAGTACTCTATGGTGTTTTTTTTTTTTTTAAAGCACTATTTTAAGAGCGTGCTTGTTTTCTGCTGTTCCGGAGGGTAGGACTCAAACCAATGGCTTCAAATCGCAAGACAGGAGATTCCGACTAAACATTCAGGAAAAACTTTGATAGTTAGAGCTGTTCGGCAGTGGAACAGACTCCCGCGAGACGTGGTGGACTCTCCTTCCTTGGAGGTTTTTAAACAGAGGTTGGCTGGTCCTCTGTCATGGATGCTTTAGCTGAGATTCCTGCATTGCAGGGGGTTGGACTAAATGACCCTTGGGGTCCCTTCCAACTCTTAAGATTTTATGTTTCTATCAGTCAAGTTGTTGTTTTATGTTGATAAACCGCTCTGTGATCTTCAGGTGTAGAGTGGTATATAAATTTAAAATTATTATTATTATTATTTATTATTAATGCCCCATAGACAGCAGCCTTTCTCACCTATGAAGAACGTTGCTCTTTGGCTAAGGGGTGTCACTCTTAACAATCCACGGGTGGCCCATATTTCCTTGCCTTTTGCTTGCTGTCTAGGTTTAATCCTAGGGATAAAGAGCTTATAGTGGCAGAAACTGCTCCAGGCAGGAGTGGATTGGCATGTTGTGGTGGTGGGGGTATTGTGATCCCAGCTTGCTTTCTGTATTCTTGTAAACTCCTATTAATTACCAAAGGGAATGATTTGATTCCAAGATTAAATGCCCACAGGTAACTCCACCCCCCATCTTATCTACAGTCTACAGACCAGGCTCTTTTTACCTTCTTAAGTTCTTATGCAGTGCTAGAGGAAAAGAGGACTTGACAGTTCTGCCTTTTGCTGCTGGCTACTCTTGTCTTCCAGTGACTCGCAAGACTACACTTCACAATCCAGCAAGCTGTGTTGCCAGTTGTTTTCTTTCGCAATAGAGGCTGTTTTCTTTAAAGCTGTCCTGTGGAAAAGGAACCAGCTATTTGCTGTGCTCTAATAGCGTTTCCTGAATCTGTCACTGGAGAACAGAATGTTTCTCCTTAAAAGAGGCACGCAGGGTTATTTGGGGTCAGGATTTGGCAATCTCACTTGCCCCTCTCACGGCAGGAGCGCAAATTCTTTCGGGTGACATGAGTCTGTGGAGGAGGAGGGATAGCCCAGACCCCAAACAGAAGTTGCTATGTGTTTGAGTTTGTTGGGTGCAGGCAGTGAGCCAAAACTAACTCCTGGCTCCAGACTGGAGGGAAATGGAGCAGAGGGCTTTACTTGTCTTTGGTGATAAAGGCTGTTATTTGGAGGCAAAGCGCATCTGCTTTGCATGCAGAAGGTTGCAGGTTCAATCCCCAGCAGTCCTGGAGAGCTGTGGCCAGTCAGTGTAAGCCAGAGGTAGGCAACATGGTCAGTTGTAAATGTCATTGGGATCTGTGTTTTAAACATCCCCCCCCCCAATTTTGTGTATAGCATATAAGTACACTGCTTATGGGGACTGAGGTGGCGCTGTGGGTTAAACCACAGAGCCTAGGGCTTGCTGATCAGAAGGTCGGCAGTTCGAATCCCTGCGACGGGGTGAGCTCCCGTTGCTTGGTCCCTGCTCCTGCCCACCTAGCAGTTTGAAAGCATGTCAAAGTGCAAGTAGATAAATAGGAACCGCTCCGGTGGGAAGGTAAACGGCGTTTCCGTGCGCTGTTCTGGTTCGCGAGAAGCAGCTTTGTCATGCTGGCCACATGACCTGGAAGCTGTACGCCGGCTCTCGGCCAATAATAATAATAATAATAATAATAATTTATTATTTATACCCCGCCCATCTGGCTGGGTTTCCCCAGCCACTCTGGGCGGCTTTCAACAGAGCATTAAAATACAATAATCTATAAAACATTAAAAGCCTCCCTAAACAGGGCTGCCTTCAGATGTCTTCTAAAGGTCTGGTAATTGTTGTTCTCTCAATAAAGCGAGATGAGCGCCGCAACCCCAGAGTCGGACACGACTGGACCAAATGGTCAGGGGTCCCTTTACCTTTACACTGCTTATACAGTGGTACCTCGGGTTAAGTACGCTTCAGGTTAAGTACGCTTCAGGTTAAGAATGGACCTCCGGAACAAATTAAGTACTTAACCCGAGGTACCACTGTATACATCACTATATATAAAATGATTATTAATAATGATAATTCATGGACATGTATTGCATATACGTGTTTGTGATGCATAAATTTTGCACTCGTGACATTTGGTGTTGGCACAATGTCGTTTAAAACAGCCAAACCCTCATAGTAAAAAGTGAGAGGAGAATGAGAGAGAAAAGTCTGGACCGAAACATTCTCTGTAAGCTTCCTAAAGTTTACCCAAAGGGTAATTATTTGGACTGCCGGGATAATGAAACTGCAGGGTGAGAAATAGTAAGGAGGTGATAGAAATAGGAAGGAAGGAAGGGAGTTTTGCAAGTGAGCAGAAGCTGTGCAACACCTAAGCACAGTTGGGCAAATGCCAAACAAGCTTTCCCTGCATCAGAGAACAAAAGTGTGCACATCTAATCCCTTGAAAATCCTGCTTCTAGGCTTTGCAGAGCTGGAATGTCAAGTTGGGTGGAGCTGTGAGCCAGTTTCCTGCAAAGTGCAGCAACTCAAAAGGTAATAAATCCTTTCCTCAGCCTCCCTTAAGTTTCTCTTTAACGCTTCCTGCCTGCATTTAAACTAGGTTCTCCTCAACAGCATGAATGCAATGTTGTTTTCTTTGGAGGGAGTGAGGTTAAACGTCCTCTTTGAAGCTGCACAATTTAGCAAATAATTGACAGGGCTTGGACTATGAATCTGATGGGTCCTCCGAGGGCCTCAAAAGCCGTAGGGTTATTGCTTCCATCCCTGAAGGTCAAATCCATATTTATCCGCTGTAGGTTTGTCAGCACGTTTGAATCGCTATCGATGCGGACTACTGCAATTTAAACATTTGAAATGCCCCATCTTGACTTAACTGTGATTTTGCCAGGGCTCCAACAGTTCGCTAACTTCAGGTTAATAAGTTCATTTTAGTATAGGCATTTTAGTAATTGGCACAGACTCAGAAGCAGTGTTGACATCAAAGCAAGCCTTGGGAAGAGGACATTTGCCTTGCCTTCCTCCCCTTCCTCCCAAGAGCCTTCACCACTCACCTCTTCTGCCAGGAAGAATCAGGAGCTGCAGGCTGCCAGGCTGCCCAGGTGAGAAGATGCCTTCCTTGCTCTCTAGAGACCACAACACCTGATGCAGGGGTCAGCAACCTAAGGCCCATGGGCCAGAAGCGGCCCACGGGGGTCGTTTAACCGGCCCACGAGCCACCTCTGAACCGAGCCGCCTGCTCAACAAGTCCCCATGCATTGCGCTAAACCGGCGCAGTGCGACGCTGGGACTTGCTTCCGCGGCACCGGAAATCGCCTCCTCGCATGTGCAGATGCTGGAAATCGCGGGCGCACGTGTGATCTGGGCCAAGGAGGGATCTCCGCTGGAGTGAACCAGCCCAGGCGAGGTAAACCTTGCCGACCCTTGACCCGATGCTTCCTGGTTGCTTGGTGGCGCATCATTATGGGGAGGAACTTCTAAGTCCAGGAGATGAGTGGGGTATTG
This sequence comes from Darevskia nairensis, assembly GCA_034642065.1. NCBI lineage: Eukaryota > Metazoa > Chordata > Lepidosauria > Squamata > Lacertidae > Darevskia > Darevskia nairensis. The sequence goes on from JAWWNI010000924.1 coordinate 693,072, forward strand.
TAACACCATCCTCCTAGAGCAGGGGTGGCCAACTTCCAAGAGACTGCGATCTACTTACAGAGTTAAAAACTTGCAGTGATCTACCCCCTTTTTAGGCTTCCAGATCAAAGTTGTTGAGCTTTTTTTAGGGAGAAGGAAAGACCCATTTTTGGGGGGCGCTGGGCAAAAAAAAGGAGAGCTTTTTTAAGGGGGGCCAAAGTTGTTGAGCTTCTTTGGGGGGAGCCAATGATCTACCATTGATCTACCACAGGCGTCCAGTGATCTACCGGTAGATCACAATCTACCTGTTGGACGTGCCTGTCCTAGAGCCTTCATCAATCGCCACCATCTTAAAAAAACCCCCAACAGTTACTGCAAATTTATTTTCACTTATGGTCGGTACAGCTTCCCATGTCCCTGTACGGCGAGGGTGTGGAAATTGTAGCCCTCCAGTTTTGGGACTACAACTCCCATCAGCCCCAGTCAGCACGGCCCGTGGTCGGGGATGATGGATGTTGGAGTCCATCGGCATCTGGGATGTCATCGCTTCCCCAACCCCTCCATAAGCGGTTGTAGTTGGTGAGAACTGACATGTCACCTCCACATTTGTGAACATAACCACTTATGCTCATGCAAACAGGGATTTTGAGCCATCTCTTCATTTCTGTGGCTTTCTTTTTGATCAACTGGCATCTGCTGAGTCTCTTCCCCCACACCCCACCCAGATATGGAACAAATTGCTTTCCTTGTCCACCCTCAGATTAATCATGTTGACTAGCCTAAAATTGAGGACAAAATGCAGCTTAGTTTTACAGAATTTTGCAAGGTCTTTTGTGGTTTCTTCTCTCTCTCTCTGAATGGCTTTGAACCACAGCTCTTTGAAATCTCATTTTGGAATACACCTGTATATTTGCAGGCACCATTAATTCAGCGAGGTTGCCATGTTCTTGTTGTTTGGAGGGCATTGTTCCTCAGTAGTGGACTTCTGAGTGGCGCTTTTAGAACATAATATTAGTGTTAGTTGGGCCTCCATCCTTTTTGAGCAGCCCCTGGTAGGAGTTTTGCCCTCCTACAAGTTGTGTGTGTGTGTGTGTGTGTGTGTGTGTGTGTGTGTGTGCACATGTGTGTGTATACACACACTATTTTAATTCATAAAAATTACACTTGATTGGGAGGGGGGCGCAAAAACACCTCAAAGCAGTTGGCGAAGGCTAATTTCTAAGCAGTTGGAAAAACAGCTTGTTAGGGAAATCCCTAATGCAGAGAAGTAGATGAGCAAATTCAGTAATAAGACCCCATTGTTTACTTTAACCAATTCATCAACAAAGCAATTTCAATTTTTTTTAATCCATTCTTTATTTTTTAAGAAGTGTGCTGGGTTGTAAACAGGGTGGATTTGATTTAAATCACGATTTAAATCACTAGTCAGTAAGGCTTGATTTAAATCACTAGTCCCTAAGACTTGATTTAAATATTTTTTTTACAGAAAGACTCATTCTTGCTGGTATCCTATATAATAAAGAGCAAGTGTCCCTGCTTTTCCGTGTGTCACGGAAGTGCGTTGTGCGCATGTCACACGGGGACGCAGGGATTGGAGCGTGGACAGCAATAGACAGCAAAGGAGAGCAATAGGCAGTGCCGCTTAGGAGGGGGCGGAGAGGGGGGCGGGATGACACACAGACACTTCCGCCCGGGCGAAACTGCACCGCCGCCATTGCCGGGGGGAAGCCCGCCGCCGCCCGTCTATGGAGGCTCCTGCTGCCGCTGCCCGCCGCCCGCCGATGGAGGCTCCCGCCGCCGCGCCGCTCCCGCTGCCTATGGCGGCCGCTGCGGCCGGCACTTAGCGCCCGTTTTTAACGGGCTAAATTCACTAGTAATCTTAATATTTACAACCATATGAAGGTTTCATTTTTGGAATAATAACTTTTCAGAGTAGTTTTTACAGTTATATCAAAAATTACTGATTTGGTTATACTACTAGAAATACATAGACAGACAATTATGAAATTATGGTGAGGTTTAATAAGTTAACTGTTTATATTTGGACACCTTTTCTGCTGTACTTTATTGGAAGGAGAAAAAGAATCATTTCCTTAATAACCATTTAAACAATTTATTTAACTAAAACAATAACATGATAGCATATGTATCCATGTTTGTTAACTGATGTGGTTAAACATTTTTTAAAAAAAACTTAGACTGAGTTTTAGCACACTTGATAAACTTAAAACAAATCCTTATTTCCTGATGAATAGCCTTTGGACTACAATGTAACTTAAATAGAAGACTATATTTAGAAAGATTTTTCCTCCAAAAGCATTTTATTTTAAAAATCCAATTTAAATTTAAAAAATCCGATTTAAATTTAAAAAAATCCGATTATTTTTTTTAACATTGATTTTTATCCACCCTGCTTGCATTTATCTGCATTACTTGCTTATTGAATGTTTTGCTTTTGCTTTACTTGCACGGCATTGTGATTTTGGAGACAGATATATTGATGGAAGTGTTGTTTCCTTGTTATGGTGAGCTGCTTTGTGCTCAGTGGTGTTGGAAAAGCAGCGTGCAAATATTAAATGTTTAGAAATTAATCATCCGCAATCGCTGAAATAATTTCCCTGCCTCCCCCTTCAGCACTTTTTTTTTTTTTTTACTGTGATACAGATTCGGTTTGCCGAAACTTGTGCAATTAATCGGCTAAGATGCCTTTAACTGGGTGACAGCTCTATTCAGTTAATGAAGAAAGAGGAGAATCTGGAAATGTTCCAAGCTTCTCTGAAGAGGAACATCCAATATGTGTCTGGTGGGGGGGAAAACACATCGTTTCAGAAGCAGACCGGTTTACAAATTAACTTGTTCTCCTTCCTAGTGAGAAGTCTTCGTCAGGGTGCTGGGCAGGCCTGCTGTTCATCTGATTTCGGAAAGGAGAAGAGGTCTGGTGTCTGCGTCGACCAAATGTCGTCCCGCAAAGCCTCAGTTGCCAGCCAAGGAAATGGGCCTTCAGCTAACGGCAGGGAGAGGGAACTTGTGGAGCTGGCTGAGCTCGGACCCCTCTTAGAGGAGAAAGGAGACCAAGCGGCAACCAGTTCGGCCATTGTAAGTAAGCTTCCCCATTAATGCAAAGCTGTTTTCAGATTAATACCTTGCAGGGTGGTAGGGTGGATAAAATGGGGAAGTTAATTAAATAACTTTAAAGGTTGATCTTAATCTAGCATGTCAGCACACGTAATTTGGAATGCCCCAGTTACTGACATTAGGCAAGCGGGTGGCGCTGTGGGTTAAACCACAGAGCCTAGGGCTTGCTGATCAGAAGGTTGGTGGTTCGAATCCCTGCGACGGGGTGAGCGCCCGTTGCTCGGTCCCAGCTCCTGCCCACCTAGCAGTTCGAAAGCACGTCAAAGTGCAAGTAGATCAATAGGTACCACTGCAGCGGGAAGGTAAACGGCGTTTCCGTGCGCTGCTCTGGTTCGCCAGAAACTGCTTTGTCATACTGGCCACATGACCCGGAAGCTGTATGCTGGCTCCCTCGGCCAATAAAGCGAGATGAGCGCCGCATCCCCAGAGTCGGACACGACTGGACCTAATGGTCAGGGGTCCCTTTACCTTTACCTTGCTATATTGCTGTAGATGCTTGCCACCCACAAGCCTATCCAGAAATACAAATAATAATAATAATAATAATAATTAATAGGCTGCTGAATGGAAGACAGCAACATTGCAGCTGACGTTCGTGGTTGGTGGTTGTACAATGGCACATAGATCAGGGGTCAGCAACCTTTTTCAGCCGTGGGCCGGTCCACCGTCCCTCAGACCATGTGGTGGGCCGGACAATATTTTGGGAAAAAAAATAATGAACGAATTCCTATGCCCCACAAATAACCCAGAGATGCATTTTAAATTAAAGCACACGTTATACTCATGTAAAAACTCCAGGCAGGCCCCACAAATAACCCAGAGATGCGTTTTAAATAAAAGGTCGTATTCTACTCATGTAAAAACACGCTGATTCCCGGACCATCCGTGGGCCGGATTGAGAAGGCGATTCGGCCGCATCCGGCCCCCAGGCCTTAGGTTGCCTATCCCTGACAGAGTGTAACAAGGACTGAGAGATGGAGGGGGGGCTCGTTTAATCTCACTGTAAACAAGAGGTACAGTGACAATAAGATATTTCTATTTCTAATAATAATAAATTAATTTTCTTTTCCTGTATTAGTTTTGCTGGTTTTATTGCTTTGTAATGATGGATGTTTTAGGCATGTTTTTTTTTTAATGTTCTGTGGATTTTAGCTTTGCTTTACCTTCGGTTTTATTTGCACCCTACTCTTTCAGTGGTTTATGAATCCTTCTAAATAAGTAAATATGAACCATACAAGCATGGCAGGATTTAAGCATTGTACCACCAGGGAACTTTGCATTCTCCACTGGGAATAAATAAGGCTGGAGGGGGAGCAGGGTCTTGGCAAGCCCCCCTCCTTGGTACCAGGAGATTGTCTGGATTTGTGATGGGAACACATTCAGTATTTTATTTCATCCTATATAATAAAGTTGCTGTGTCCCTGCGTCCAGTCCGTGTGTCACGGAATTGCGCTACTGCGGGATTGGAGCGGGCGGAGAGGGGGGCGTGTCCGAGAGGCAGCGGCGGCGCACGCGCGTTGTCACTTGCGCCAGCGCCGCTGCCTCGCACGGACGCAGAGGGCCGCCCCATCCTCGCTACCGCCGCCCCCGGGGGAAAAGAAGCTGCTACCGCCGCCCCCGGGGGGAAAGAAGGGGGAGGAAGCCCCTCTCCACCCCCCAGCGGCCGCTGTTCTGCCTCCTCCTGCCTCCTCCTCCTCTAGCGCCCGTTATTGAACGGGCTAACTTCAACTAGTGTATTTATATCCTGTTCGTCACCAGAAAAGCCTGTAAGTGGTTTACAAAAAGATAAGAAATGTAACAGAGGTGTTTGTGTATGTCTGTGTGTTCTGTACACCCACACACCACAATGTCTGTACACCCCTCCCCAGACATATTGGGAACTGTAGTTAAGGGTGCTGGGAATTGTAGCTCTGTGAGGAGTAAACAACCATTCCCAGGATTCATTCTGTGTATACTTTAAATATATGGTATGCACCCTGCCTAAAAGACACCAGTGCCGTATGGAAGAGTAAAATCCCAGCAAGGCAAAAGCATAGCAGCCCAATTGAGGGTCATGGAAAACATAGAGAAACAGGTGACGCAGCTCATCTCATAGGCCCCTCCCATTTTGGAAGGGGGAAGGGAGAGGAAGTTCCAGCAGGTCGCCCCCACCCCAGAGAAGGCCCCGCTTCCAAGATACCATAAAATGATAGTTTGCCAGTGATAGTATAGTTAGCAGGGCCCAATCAGGTCTCTCAGCCTTCATTCTAGGCATTAAGTCTCTTGGCATGTCTTTGTCAAACAACCATAAATATACCGGCGAATCCTATTAGCGGCTTTGTAGCTGTAATCTTGGCAGCTTGTGTGATCCCTCGTTTTGACCTTCACCTAGCGCAGGGGTCAGCAACCCTTTTCAGCAGGGGGCCGACCCACTGTCTTTCAGACCTTGTGGGGGCCGGACTATATTTTGAAAAAAAATATGAATTCCTATGCCCCACAAATAACCCAGAGATGCATTTGAAATAAAAGCACACATTTTACTCATGTAAAAACACCAGGCAGGCCCCACAAATAACCCAGAGATGCATTTGAAATAAAAGCACACATTCTACTCATGTAAAAACACCAGGCAGGCCCCACAAATAACCCAGAGATGCACTTTAAATAAAAGCACACATTCTACTCATGTAAAAACATGCTGATTCCTGGACCGTCCGCGGGCCGGATTGTAAGGCGATTGGGCCGCATCCGGCCCACAGGCCTTAGGTTGCCTACCCCTGACCTAGCGTATCGGTGCTGTGATTCTGCACAGTGCTGGAGCCACATCTCTTGGCATATAGCATTTAAAAATATTGTTTAGAATAGGTGAAAAGCGACCGGCCCAGAGGCATCCAGTGACCTTTTATGACTGAGAAGGTCATCCCAATCCAATTTCAGCCCTTGAACACACCAGTAGAATTACTAGCATTAAACACAGGAAGCTCAATGGCATTTGATTAAGATAGGCCCTCCTTCCGCAATCCAATATCCTTCAGATGTTTTGGGCTCGGCCAGCACATCTGGAGCCGATGGGAGACTTTGTCCCAAACATCTGGAAGGCGTCAGGGCTTAGGGGTGTTGTCAGGGATCTGACCTCACACAAGGCTCTTGAGACGGGGAAGGAGGGGTGGAGGGAAGCGCAGCCTCTCCTGGGAAGCAGTTCTGAGTCCAGTGGGGATAGCAAGGAAAGCCCCAGTGGTGAGGAGCAGGAACTGCCAGGCAGTGCGGTGGGGCTGGTGGTCAGAGATGCGGACAGAGCCTCAGCACCACCTGAGTGGTCTGAGAAGCAAAGCGGGCAGCTACTTCCGTCGCCCCAAATGCATGGGGGGGGGAAGCGTAAGGAAAGGAGGCGACGCTTTGGAATTCCAAAGCTCTTATGTTGGGGGAGGAACCGGCAAAAGCCACTCCCGGATTCTGGAACCGACTCAAGCGGACATGAATCTTAAACGCTCCGATGTACATAGTTTGTAAATAAAGTATTAGCTTTAGAAGAACGGATGTTTCTGGCTCTTTACTCTCGAGGAGACAACTCTGAACCCTCACAGGCGTGTGCAGGGCAAAAGCAACCCATGTGGCATTTCCTTGTAGCTGGAATGCATAGATTTAGTTACGAGTCTTCTGAAGTGCTGGTCTGGGAGCCTTCAGGCTTTGCAAGGCTGCCAGCTTCCTCTCTCTGCCAATTTGCAGAACTGCCCGTGCAATGCGACTCAAGACTGTGCTTCCTCTCGCAGCAGCAATTCTCCTTGCAACTGCAAACTTGCCTTGTTTTTCCTCATTGTGCTGAGAATAACAGGCAGAGAGCTTTGAGCTGGCGGACAGGCCTTCTACAGCGTTGCAGGAGACGGGCGGCTAGAAAGGAGAGCCTGCCCTCCTCTGCTCTGCTTTGGCAGGCTGCGAGTTTGTTTCCTGGGCCCCAGCCAAGGAGAGAAATGGAGTCTGCCAATTTGAGTTGCCCTCTTAGCGGTAGACGAGGAAATGCTGTTACCTTTAATCCTTTCTGCAAAGGAAATCTGGGATTACGGCTGCAGCAGAGTTTGACCGGTCTTGCTACATGTGCACAGAGAGGGTTTCCTTTGGGTGACCAGAGTTCTCTGATGGCTGCATCTTCTCCTGCTGATTTCCAGGCGCTCCTTGCTTGCTGTCTGTCTGTGGCCGTCCTATACTGCTCTGTGTGGTGTAGTGGTTAAGAGCGGTAGTCTCGTAATCTGGTGAACCGGGTTCGCGTCTCCCCTCCTCCACATGCAGCTGCTGGGTGACCTTGGGCTAGTCCCACTTCTCTGAAGTCTCTCAGCCCCACTCACCTCACAGAGGAAGGGAAAGGAGAATGTGAGCCGCTTTGAGACACCTTCGGGTAGTGATAAAGCGGGATATCAGACCCAAACCCTTCTCTTCTTCTGTACAAAACTGGAGTTATTTTCTGGTGTCAGGTGGGATTCAATCACCTTCAAGCAATTTCAAGCTGTGCTCTTACAGTTTTATTCATATATCTCCGTTATTAACAACCCAAAAGTGCAGTAACAGAGTATTGCACACACACAAAGCAAACAAACAATCACCAATAAGGGAAAGAAATGATGTATAAATCTCAACATCCATATTTCCTGAGCTGGTGTGGTTGATAAAGAGCCTCAGTCCGAAGCATAGGAAATAAAATCTCACCTTGTGCTGTCGAGGTCTTGTGCAAGAAACCCACTTCCCCACAGACCCACCCCCAAAAATGAGTTGTTGTTTTTTAATAAGGAAAGTTGTACTGGAACGTGTGGGATAATCGAAACAAAATAAAAAAATTCCTTCCAGTGGCACCATAGAGACCAACTAAGTTTGTTCTTGGTATGAACCTACCTGTATAACAGTATGCAGAATATTAACTTGCCGGCATGCGATTCTTCCACCAGTTGCGAGTACATCCTGTTTTCACTGCTGTGTTTTCTAAGTCTTTACACAGGTATAGACTGTGGCTCACAAGAAATTCCTTATTAAAAAATTCCTTCCAGTAGCACCTTAGAGACCAACTAAGTTTGTTCTTGGTATGAGCTTTCTTGTGCATGCACACTTCTTCAGATACACTGAAACAGAAGTCACCAGACTCTTATATATAGTAAGATAGTGGGGAGGGGTATTACTCAGAAGGGTGGTATGAATGGGTGATTGGCTGATAGGTGTTGCAAACCTGTTGATGACTGTTAACGACTGCAATTGGTCACACAGGAAAAAGCAAGTGGTGAGATGGCTAAAAATAGCTTTATCATGTATAATGAGATAAGAATCCAATGTCTCTATTCAGACCAGGTGTCTCCATGGTTTTAAGTTTGGTGATAAGTTGCAATTCAGCAACTTCTCTTTCCGGTCTCTTTCCAGTCTATTTCAGCCTATCACCCATTCCCACCACCCTTCTGAGTAATACCCCACCCCACCCTCTCACTATATATAAGGGTCTGGTGACTTCTGTTTCAGTGTATCTGAAGAAGTGTGCATGCACACGAAAGCTCATACCAAGAACAAACTTAGTTGGTCTCTAAGGTGCTACTGGAAGGATTTTTTAAATTTTGTTTCGACTACGGCAGACCAACACGGCTACCTACCTGTAACTAGGAGTGTGGGATAATGTGTGCTTTGACTCAGCACCATCCAAGCTCCTTGCAAACCAGTCAGAACAAACGCTCTATAAACAGATGGTCTGGAAGCAACCCATGAGTTTGGAATATCTCTTTAATTTTCAAGAGCATTTTCAGGCTGACCCCCTTGCCCTTTGTTCAGGCTGTGTGATCTCCTCCTCCTAGGTTCAAGACCAGCCATGCCCAGCAACTCAGGAGGAAGAGGAGGAGGAGGTGCGGGTGCTGACCCTCCCTCTGCAGGCGCATCATGCGATGGAGAAAATGGAAGAATTTGTATACAAGGTAACTTTGGGTTGGCGCTCTGAGCTGCTATTGGGGCTCTAGGCCAGTGTTCCCCAACCTTGGGCCTCCAGCTGTTTTTGGACTACAACTCCCATCATCCCTCGCTAGCAAGACCAGTGGTCAGGGATGATGGGAATTGTAGTCGGAAAACAGCTGGAGGCCCAAGGTTGGGGAACACTGCTCTAGGCTCCCGTTGTTTCAGCTGCAGAGCTGGGTGTGCTATGTTCTCTGGCCTCCTTCCTTGCTTTGCAAGCAAAACAAGAGCATGGCAAATCGAGTTTGAGTTTCATGCTAGATCTCAAGGACGGGTGGGGATTGTGAGACCCTCGGGATGTGTGCTAGACCCTTGATGTCATGGTCTGGCTGGACGCAGAGGAACGGTGGGAGGCACCAGCTGGGGAACCCCCAAGGGAAGAAGGCTCAGAGCCTGGGGAGTGGTGGTGGGGGGCACGGCGAGCAGTCAGAGGAAGAAGAAGGAGCAGGCTGGGAGGTGGAGGTGTCAGAAGCTGAAGAGGCAACAGGGTTTAGTGAGCTGGAAGTCTGTGGCAGAGAGCAGTCCAGAATCAGAGGCGGAAGCAGAGGCTCAAGATGCAGAGAAGAGCCAGGCTGGCAAAGAAGCCCTCTCTCCGTCTCCCACTGCAACCAGCTCCCCACCCTTCTCATCTCCCTGAACCAGAAGAGGTGTGAACAGCAAAGTCTCAGATTGCTTGGGAAGGACCAGGGAGAGGAGGAGAAAGGCAGCTGTGGGAAGGTTGGGACCTTCACTCCCCACAACTGCCTCCTAGGGGCAAGATCTACTGGGATGAGTTGCTGTGCTCACTAGGCCTGGCCTCCTGAGTCGACCTTGTTTCCTTGAATAAAGAGTTAACTTCACTGCTGGCCTCCTCCTCACTCCCTCTCCTGACACTTGACCGTTGCCGTCTGCTGGGGCTGGGAGTTCTGATGTGGAGGCAACCGACGGTTTATGCCGCAAATGTCCTGATCGCAGCTGTGCAAGAGTCGCCTGCAGGAGGGGTTGTGTGTGGCTGCGCCCCGGGCCGTGCATGGCACAGCCTAAGGACGGTTCTCGCGAGCTCGTCCAGGCGGCTCCCTCCCCTTGTGCCAGTGCGCTCCCAGGTACTGACCGCCCTGCGTGGCTTGGTGTGTTGCAGGTCTGGGAAGGCCGCTGGAGGGTCATCCCCTACGACGTGCTGCCCGACTGGCTGAAAGATAACGATTACCTCCTGCACGGGCACCGGCCCCCCATGCCGTCTTTCAGAGCCTGCTTCAAGAGCATCTTCCGCATCCACACGGAGACCGGCAACATTTGGACCCACTTGCTAGGTGACCCTGACTCTCTGGTTCCTACTTTAATACTCTGGATCCTCTGGTACCTATGTTAATGTTGAGAGGGACCGTCCTTCCCCCGCTGCGACCTTTTCTTCCCTTGGGGCACTGGAATAGTCCACAGCCGAGGTGGATCTAGAACAGTGATGGCTAACCTTGACACTCCAGATGTTTTGGAACTACAACTCCCATCATCCCTAGCTAACAGGATCAGTGGTCAGGGATGATGGGAGTTGTAGTCCCAAAACATCTGGAGTGTCAAGGTTAGCCATCACTGATCTAGAATTTGCAGGATGCTAAAGGTCCTCTTCCTCCTCGTCCGCCCATCTTCTCTACCTGATTCTAGGCTTCAATGTGACCTACATTGCGGAGATCTTGTGTATCGTGCAAATTGGTCCTGGTATTCCCCGCAGAGGACCTTACGGTCCACAAATGACAACGTTTTGCAGGTCCCGAGCCACAAGGTTGTTAGACTGGTCTCAACCAGGGCCCAGGGCCTTTTCAGTACTGGCCCCAACTTGGTGGAACGCTCTGTCGCAAGAGACCAGGGCCCTGACATCTTTCCGCAGGGCCTGCAAGACAGAGCTGTTCCGCCTGGCCTTCGGGTTGGACTCAGTCTGATGTTTCCTCCCCTTATGGTTTTGATTATAAATGAAGCGGCATTTTAAATTTTAAATTGTATTTTAACCTGTATTTTAATTAACGTTTTTTTCTTTCTTTTATACTTTATTGTAATTTTATTGATATTAGCCCCCCTGAGCCTGGTTTCGGCTGGGAAGGGCTGGGTATAAATAAAATTTATTATTATTTATTATAAGGGCCTTGGGAAGAAATTGCATACAGTGGTACCTTGGTTTACGAACTTAATCCCTTCCAGAAGTCCGTTCTTAAACCAAAGCGTTCTTAAACCAAGGCGTGCTTTCCCATAGCAGAGGGGGACTCAATTTACAAATGGAACACATGTTCTGCTTCCAAGGCAAAGTTCACAAACCAAAACACCTCTTTCCGGGTTTGCAGTGTTCTTAATCCAAGTTGTTCATAAATTAAGCTGTTCTTAAACCAAGGTACCACTGTATTGTGCTTTCCCCGGGGATCTCACTGTTTAAGCAAGGCCGTTTGGTACACGTATTTGATCCCATACCACCCCAAGTCTGTTAATGCGGACCATCATTTAGATGGGCTGGGAAAATATGATAGTTTCTTAGGTGCCTAGTATTTTATTCCTTCCTCCCGGCTGATTTCCGGGATGGGAAAGCCTTCTGACTTACTCAGGGACTTTTCATAGTTGCTTATCATCATCATCAATTTATAGACTTGGAAGGGACCACCAAGCGTCATCGAGTCCAGGGGTCAGCAACCTTTTGCAGCCGTGGGCCGGTCCACCATCCCTCAGACCACGTGGTGGGCCGAACTATATTTTGGAAAAAAAATATGAACGAATTCCTATGCCCTACAAATAACCCAGAGATTATTTCCAGCTCCGTGTTTCTCAGTACCGGGGGCACTTTCAAACCCTTGCCGTTTCCAGGTGGCATTCAGCCATACCCACAAATCCAGCCATACTCCCCCCAACTGTGTTGGCTGGGGCTGATGGGAGTTGTAGTCCAAGACAGCCCTCTGGGTGCCAAAGGCTGTGACAGACAGGGTCGGAGGGAGCAGGGGGGGGGGTCGGGACGCCCCAGTTTCCATCATGGAGGGGGGTGACAAATTATCACTAGGGTGGTTCATAAAAAACTTTTTCTTTTTTGAAAATGCCTGCTCCAAAGGTCTTACCTTACTACACTAGGGATTATATAGCTATATATGAAATTCCATGCATATCAGTTAATATCTTGACCCTCCTCCGCGAAAATAGCTGTTTACTTGGCTGTTTTCCTATGTCGTGAAGGCTGAAATTTCAATTCAGTGGAGCACTTACTGTTCCCAACTCTAACCCTGCGGAAAGCCATCTAATTAGACTTTAATTTGGTTTTGACATGTTTTTAGGAGGTAATTTAATTATTGTTTGATTTTATACCCATGTTATGTGTCTGATGTTAGCCGCCCTGAGCCCGACTTCGGCCGGGGAGGGCGGGATATAAATAAAAGTTTATTTTTACTTATTATTATTCCTTTGTAAGAAAACATGAAATAACGTAAAACCATTTTTGCAGGCAAAATAATAATAATGTGGGGGGGGGGGTGACAAGAAATTTTCCGCACCGGGTACCACCTGACCTTCCTACGCCTCTGGTGACAGAGGCTCTTTGGCCTTCTGATATATCAGCTGACGGGACTCTCTCTCCCTCTCTCTCTGCTCTGCATTTCCGCTCCAGGTTTTGTGCTGTTCCTTGGCCTGGGGATCCTGACCATGCTGCGGCCAAACATGTACTTCATGGCTCCTCTGCAGGAAAAGGTGGTCTTTGGGATGTTTTTCCTCGGGGCCGTGCTGTGCCTCAGCTTCTCCTGGCTTTTCCATACAGTCTATTGCCATTCAGAGAAGGTGTCCCGGACGTTTTCCAAGTAAGTTGACCTGGAATCGAAACGCGGGTCGATTAACTATTATAGGTTTTTGGGGGGCTGCTATGTGAAATGTAGATAAATTTGGGGGCAGCTGTGATGCTTGTGTATGTTTTTAATGCATGCCTACTTAGTAGGTAAAGGTAAAGGGACCCCTGACCATTAGGTCCAGTCGTGTCCGACTCTGGGGTTGCGGCGCTCATCTCGCTTTATTGGCCGAGGGAGCCGGCGTACAACTTCCAGGTCATGTGACCAGCAGGACTAAGCCGCTTCTGGCGAACCAGAGCAGCGCACGGGAACACCATTTACCTTCCCGCTGGAGCGGTACCTATTTATCTACTTGCACTTTGATGTGCTTTCGAACTGCTAGGTTGGCAGGAGCAGGGACCGAGCAACGGGAGCTCACTCCGTCGCAGGGATTCGAACCGCCGACCTTCTGATCAGCAAGCCCTATGCTCTGTGGTTTAACCCACAGCGCCACCTGGGTCCCTACTTAGTAGGTAGAAAGGCTGAAAATGGGAGTAGGAGCAGAACCGGCCCCGGCCAGTGCTTCTGCTCATGAACCCCAAGGCAGGTTTGAACTTTGAATCTACATCTAATCCAGAATGCGGCAGTTGGACTGGTGACTAGGAGCGGCCGCCAAGACCATATAACACCAGTCCTGAAAGACCTGCATTGGCTCCCAGTACATTTCCAAGCACAATTCAAAGTGTTGGTGCTGACCTTTAAAGCCCTAAACGGCCTCGGTCCTGTATACCTGAAGGAGCGTCTCCACCCCCATCGTTCTGCCCGGACACTGAGGGCCTTCTGGCGGTTCCCTCCCTGCGAGGTTACAGGGAGCCAGTCAGAGGGCCTTCTTGGTAGTGGTGCCCGCCCTGTGGAATGCCCTCCCATCAGATGTCAAGGAAATAAACAACTATCTGATTTTTAGAAGACATCTGAAGGCAGCCCTGTTTAGGGAAGTTTTTAACGTTTGATGTTTTATCGTGCTTTTAATATTCTGTTGAGAGCCGCCCAGAGTGGCTGGGGAAACCAGCCAGATGGGCGGGGTATAAATAATAAATTATTATTATATCTGAACATTATAGTGGGTTTACCTCATTCATAGAATCGTAAAATTTTAGAGTTTGAAAGGGACCCCACGAGTCATCTAGTCCAACCCCCTGCAGTTCAGGAATCACACCTAATTCCTCTTTTCCTGGCATTGTCTTGTCTTCACACCGACTGAAATAATAATAATAATAATAATAATAATAATAAATAAATAAATAAATAAATAAATAATTTATTATTTGTACCCCGCCCATCTGGCTGGGTCTCCCCAGCCACTCTGGGCAGCTTTCAACAAGCATTAAGATACATTAACACATCACGGATTAAAAACTTCCCTAAACAGGGCTGCCTTCAGGTGTTTTCTAAACGTCATGTAGTTGTTGATCCGTTTAACCTCTGCTGGGAGGGCGTTCCACAGGGCAGGTGCCACCACCGAGAAGGCCCTCTGCCTGGTTCCCTGTAGCTTTGCTTCTCGCAGTGAGGGAACCGCCAGAAGGCCCTCGGAGCTGGACCTTAGTGTCCGGGCTGAACGGTGGGGGTGGAGACGCTCCTTCAGGTATACTGGACCGACTGGCCGTTTAGGGTTTTAAAGGTCAGCACCAACACTTTGAATTGTGCTCGGAAATGTACTGGGAGCCAATGTAGATCTCTCAGGACCGGTGTTATGTGGTCCCAGCGGCCACTCCCAGTCACCAGTCTAGCTGCCACATTCTGGATTAATTGCAGTTTCCGGGTCACCTTCAAAGGTAGCCCCACGTAGAGCACATTGCAGTAGTCCAAGCGGGAGATAACTAGAGCATGCACCACTCTGGCGAGACAGTCTGCGGGCAGGGAGGGTCTCATCCTGCGTACCAGATGGAGCTGGTAGACAGCCGGCCTGGACACAGAATTCACCTGCGCCTCCATGGACAGCTGTGAGTCCAAAATGACTCCCAGGCTGCGCACCTGGTCCTTCAGGGGCACAGTTACCTCGTTCAGGACCAGGGAATCCGCCACACCCGCCCGCCCCCTGTCCCCCCAAAACAGTACTTCTGTCTTGTCAGGATTCAACCTCAATGCCTGTGTTTGCACGGGAGTCAAAATCCATAGCCCCTATGGATTGTAGAAGAAAGATAGTCCCTCCTTTCCCAAAGCAAACTTGACTTGCCATTTCTGGAATATGCAATATGCCTCTCACTTCTGTCTGGTTTCTGTTTGTTTCCTTCCTAGGTTGGATTATTCTGGGATAGCTCTGCTGATCATGGGGAGCTTTGTCCCCTGGCTGTACTACTCTTTCTACTGCTCCCCGCAGCCCCGACTTATCTACCTCTCCATTGTATGTGTGCTGGGTATCTCAGCAATCATCGTCGCACAGTGGGACCGGTTTGCAACGCCTAAGCACAGACAGACGAGGGCAGGTAGGGCGGCTCTCTGTGAAGGACATCAGTACTGCGGGAGAAATTTCCCTTGTGGGTTGGAGCACAGGGGCTCACCCTAGATTCCCAGTTAGTTAGGTTGTATTAAGTACAGTGGTCCCTTGGTTCTCAAACTTAATCCGTTCTGGAAGTCCATTCCAAAACCAAAGCGTTCCAAAACCAAGGCGCGCTTTCCCATAGAAAGCAATGCAAAACGGATTAATCCGTTCCAGGCTTTTAAAAGCCCCTAAAACAGCAATTTCACATGAATTTTACTATCTTAACGAGACCACTGATCCATAAAATGAAAGCAATAAACAATGTACTTGTACTATAAAATAAGCAAGACAGTATTGTAGACGATAAAAATTAAAATTAATTTTTTTTTCTTACCTACACTGATGATAGTCTTTGTTTGGATGGGGGGCTTTTATCCATTTCCTCTGTCACATAATCAATCAATCAATCGGTAGCTGAACTGGGTTCCATGCAGTCACAAAAACAAATTAATTGAAAAAGCCTCAAAAACAAAAACGCAAAATAAATAGCAAAGACAGAAGCGCCAAACTTAATCCGTTCCAGAAGTCCGTTTGACTTCCGAAATGTTCGAAAACCAAGGCACGGCTTCTGATTGGTGCAGGCGCCCCGGAAACAATAGCCGACAGCCGCATTGGACGTTTGGCTTCTGAAAAACGTTCCAAAACCGGAACACTTCCGGGTTTTCAGCATTTGAGAACCAAAGTGTTTGAGTACCAAGGTACCACTGTAATGCATTACCAGTAAAGCTGGTAAAGCTAAAATAGTAAAGCTTTCTATTAGGACACTGTGTAGGAAAAATAATTTATACTCGCTGTTCCACTGTCTCGCCAACCACCTTCTGCCAGCCCATTGCCCCTCGTATCTCATCCAGCCTGTCCTTGGAAACACTTACTCAACCCAATGTTTTACTGTATGTGCAGAGCCCTCCTTGCACCTTAATGGTGTTATGATATACCCAACCTGGGGTCAGTTGCGAGACTGCCCCAAAAGCCAGAGCACATCAGTTTAGCACATCCCTGGCTACAGGAGTCCGGAGTGCCAGTTAATAGGCGATTGTTCCCAGGTAGAAAACAATACGCACATAGCCTTTTAGCTAATCTATTTTATTCAAAGTACCGAATTTTTCCCTCCTCGCTCCATAAGACGCACTTTTTTCCCTCCTAAAAAGTAAGGGGAAATGTCTGCGCGTCTTATGCAGCGAATGTGTGGTCCCTGGAGCTGAACTGCCCAGGGGCAAAAGCAGATCGTGCTTTTTTTAAAAAAAGAGAAGGGGGTGTTGAAAGGAAGCCTGCTGAGCAGCTGCTCAGCAAACGATCTGGGAGAGAGATAAGGGAGAGAGATTCCAGCCCCGCCCCCTTGCAGAGGGAGGCTGTTTCCCCAGCGACATGTGACTGGCTGATTAGATGATCTGTCTGGAAACTGTAGAAATGGCTCCCTTTCCTGAAGCTGCAGAACTGTGAGTTAAACCCCATAAAACAGTGATGGCTAACCTTGACACTCCAGATGTTTTGGGACTACAACTCCCATCATCCCTGACCACTGATCCTGTTAGCTAGGGATGATGGGAGTTGTAGTTCCAAAACATCTGGGGTGTCAAGGTTAGCCATCACTGCCATAAAACATGGTTTTTTCCCTTTGCAAAGTAAGCTCAACAACTTTGAGCTGATCCTCAAAAAATGGGACTTTTCTCCTTTGCAAAAGAAGCTGCAGAAATTTGAGATGATCCATAAAAAATGGGGCTTTTCTCCTTTGCAAAAGAAGCTGCAGAAATTTGAGCTGATCCTCAAAAAATGGGGCTTTTCTCCTTTGCAAAAGAAGCTGCAGAAATTTGAGCTGATCCTCAAAAAATTGGGGCTTTTCCCCTCTAAAAACTAGGTGCGTCCTATGGTCAGGTGCGCCTTATAGAGCGAAAAATACGCTAATTGTGCAGATTTTTCTGCTGCCAGCCCAGTGCAACTGGTCTGCTATTTTGCCCGTCCGGCTGGCTTGAGGCCAAGCAGTAAAAGTAAGTGAGTGCGCAGGCTCAGATTACAACAGTACATTCCATAGCAGGAAGTAAACAAAACATACTTTCTCACAGTTCTGTGTGAGAGATAAAAGCTACACCATTGCAGTCATGCAGCTTTAGTCACTTGACTTGGTCATAATTCATAACAAATGGGAGTCGTTTTTAACTTTAGCATCCAGCTATTAGGCTCCTTCTTTACTGGTTCTTACCAGCCTTGTGGTCAGGGCACATTCTTGTCTTCACAACACTTGTCCTCACTGAAAATCGTTTTAACCGAAAATCCATGCGAGGACCTTAATGCCTTGGGGGTTAATAACTTAAACCCACTGGGGCCCCAGAGCTGCCGCTGCACTCCCAATTCAGACTTTCACTTTTCAAGCTTAAAAGGCTTATGGTTGAGAGAGAACTCATGCTTTCGGAAGTCCAGCTTAACTCCGCAAAACTGGCCACTCGGCTTTTGTTATTGTCGCTGTGTTTCCCCTGGCACCTGCCTTCACAAGATGTGCGGGTCATAACTTGGCTCTAGAAATGTTAGCCGGATGCTGGAAGATTCAGGAGAGATGGAAGAAAGAACTACTTTTAAACGGTGGCACGTACTGATAGCCACCACCTTGGACGACGTAGAAATACAGGATAAAAGCATAAAATTAAAGCATAAGCAAAACAATAAAGCGACACATTTAAAAGACCATAGAATATTAATTTGCCCAAGGCTTAATTGAAGAAGTTGGTGTCCAGCACTTAAACCACTAATAATAATAATTAATAATAATACCCCGCCCATCTGGCTGGGTTTCCCCAGCCACTCTGGGCGGCTTCCAACAGAATATTAAAATACAATAGCCTATTAAACATTAAAAGCTTCCCTAAACAGGGCTGCCTTCAGATGTCTTCTAAAAGTCTGGTACAGTGGTATCTCGGGTTACAAACACTTCGGGTTATAAGCGCTTAAGGTTACAGACTCTGCTAACCCGGAAGTAGTACCTCGGGTTAAGAACTTTGGTTCAGGATGAGAACAGAAATCAGGCAGCGGCGGTGCAGCGGCAGCAGGAGGCCCCATTGGCTAAAGTGGTACCTCTGGTTAAGAACAGTTTCAGGTTAAGAACAGACCTCCAGAACGAATTAAGTTCTTAACCAGAGGTACCACTGTAGTTGTTTTTCTCTTTGACGTCTGGTGGGAGGGCATTCCATAGGGCGGGTGCCACTACTGAGAAGGCCCTGGTTCCCTGTAGCTTTGCTTCTCGCAGCGAGGGAACCGCCAGAAGGCCCTTGGCGCTGGACCTCTGTGTCCGGGCTGAACGATGGGGATGGAGATGCTCCTTCAGTACTACCAGTATTATTCCTCCCGCCGCCCCCCCCCCCTCAGTCAAGCAAAGCCATAGCTGTCAACCTTCCTTTTTTTGGCAGGAAACTCCCTTATTCCAATGCCGTTTCCGGCTGCTATCCCGGATTGTTGATATCCCTTAAATTTCACAGATTTCAAAGGAAGCAGCTCCTCTCCCTCCCTGCCGGCCAGGGAGGCTCCTCAGCTGCGTTGCTCAGCTGCCAATAAGGAGTCTGAGACCGACTGGGGGCGGAGCTTGCATGCCTTGTGCAGCCAGACCCTCACGCCCAACCAGACAGACAGCCTGCCTGCCGTCTACGCGCTCGCTCTTTCGCTCACCCGTTTGCGCGCAGCCTCTGGAGCTCAGGGTGGCGAGGCTACTTGGTGCCATTGCACTGCCCTCGCGGCATCCCTTATTTTCAAATCTGAAAGTTTGGAAAAATCCCTTATTTTCAAATCCGAAAGTTGACAGCTATGAGCAAAGCAGTACCTGCTGCCCAATTGAAGGTGGGAAAGGCTGGTTCTTTCCCTTCTGAATACTTGCTTGAGATCTCCCTTTTCTCCTCCTCGCAGGGGTGTTCCTTGGGCTCGGTCTGAGTGGGGTGGTACCCACCATGCATTTCACCATCGCCGAAGGCTTCGTGAAAGCCACCACCGTGGGACAGATGGGCTGGTTCTTCCTGATGGCTGTCATGTACATCGCAGGAGCTGGGCTCTATGCCGCCCGCATACCCGAGCGCTTCTTCCCTGGCAAGTTCGATATCTGGGTAAGTGAGGCCAGCGAATGGTGTGGTAAATGGGTTTTTTTTATATATTGCAAAATTTATGCACTATTTGATTGTGGTCTTTTTTTAAAAAAACAAACAAACTTCAAAGCGGTTCTCAAAAGAAAATGAGACCATGTCAGCAAAAGCAACTCTTCGAAACATACGAAAGATAAAATCGGTAGCAAACTAAGAATAGATGGAGACCTACATCAGCAATGCATGGCCAAACTCGGCCCTCCAGATGTTTTGGGACTACAATTCCCATCATCCCTGACCACTGGTCCTGTTAGCTAGGGATGATGGGAGTTGTAGTCCCAAAACAGCTGGAGGGCCGAATTTGGCCATGCCTGCTAGGCTTAAACAAAAATGTTTTTGGTGGTCTTCGAAAATGGTACATTCGACAGGCAAGAGCGCAGGGGTCAGCAACCTTTTTCAGCCATGGGCCAGTCCACCATCCCTCAGACCATGTGTTGGGACGGACTATATTTTGAAGAGAGAAAAAAATGAAAGAATTCCTATGCCCCACAAATAACCCAGAGATGCATTTGAAATAAAAGGAAACATTCTACTCATGTAAAAACACCAGGCAGGCCCCATAAATAACCCAGAGATGCATTTGAAATAAAAGCACACATTTTACTCATGTAAAAACACCAGGCAGGCCCCACAAATAACCCAGAGATGCACTTTAAATAAAAGGACACGTTCTACTCATGTAAAAACACCAGGCAGGCCCCACAAATAACCCAGAGATGCATTTTAAATAAAAGGACACGTTCTACTCATGTAAAAACACTAGGCAGGCCCCACAAATAACCCAGAGATGCATTTTAAATAAAAGGACACGTTCTACTCATGTAAAAACACCAGGCAGGCCCCACAAATAACCCAGAGATGCATTTTAAATAAAAGGACACATTCTACTCATGTAAAAACACCAGGCAGCCCCACAAATAACCCAGAGGTGCATTTTAAATAGAAGGAAACATTCTACTCATGTAAAAATATGCTGATTCCCGGACCGTCCGCGGGCCGGATTGAGAAGGCGATTGGGCCAGCACTCTTAAACACTGTGACAAATCCGACTCTCGGTTTTAATGGGAGCATGTGAATTATTTAGCATCTGTGCACGAGAGAAGATGCCTACTTCCTTTCATGTTTACACCATGAAAACCTCTGGCCTTCCACTCGTTGCTGGAAGGCCCATCACCCTCAGGGAGCAAGACCAAGCCTTCAGGGGTGATGGGAGATGCCGTTCGGCAACATCTGGAGGGCCCAAGGTCTCCTCACACCTGAGACAGCAAAACAAAAGGTCTCTTTATTTTTAAAAAATTGCATTTACATCCCATCTTCTTCTCCAAGGAGCTCAAAGTGGCATACATCAGGCATAAGCAAACTCCAGCCCTCCAGATGTTTGGGACTACAACTCCCATTATCCCTAGCTAACAGGACCAGTGATAATGGGAGTTGTAGTCCCAAAACATCTGGAGGGCCGGAGTTTGCTTATGCCTGGCATACATGGTTCTCTCCTGATAAGATAAGATAATTTATTGTCATTGCACAAGTACAAGCACAACGCTATACAAGTGCAACGAAATTGCATGCCCCCCCCCGTAAAAACAGAAAGAAATAAAAAACAAAACAAAAAGCAGCACAAAACACACACACACCAAAGAAAGCCACACATACACACACACACATACACCCATCACAGCTCTCCAAGGTCATATTATCTGGTTACAGCGTTTAAGATGGTTATAGCTCTTGGGTAGAAGCTGTTCTTCAATCTATTTGTTCTTGATCCTGTCTCATTTAATCCCAGCAACAACCCTGCGAGGTCGGTTAGGCTGAGAGACAGTGACTGGCCCCCAGTGTCCCCCCAGTGAGCTTCATAGTTGAGCAGAAGTTTTGAACCCTGGCCTTCCGGTTCCTGGTCCAGCCCTCTAACCACTGCACCACACTGCCTCCCTTGCCCGAACAGTTGTCCCTGGCTCTGGCTGTTGTTGTTTTTTAATGCCCTCCTTGCATTTTCCGCAGTTCCAGTCTCATCAGATCTTCCACGTGCTGGTGGTGGCTGCAGCCTTTGTCCACTTCTACGGAGTCTCCAACTTGCAGGAATTCCGCTACGGACTCGAAGGAGGATGTACTGACGACTCGCTTCTCTGAGGACCGCAGGAGACTTTAGTACATACTTCCTAAGTGCTTTTAAAGTAACCTTCTTTGCTAAAATCAAAAAAAAGAGAAGACTCCGAACAGTTGCGTTTCTTTTTCTTTTCCCTTTTTCTTTTCAAAGAAACTTAGGAAAAGTTGGCAGTGGTTATTCCTGGCTTCTCCTCTCAGGAGGACTGGATGGGGGGGGGACGGGATGGGTTGCCAACTGTCCGCTGGGTGGAAGTGCCTCTAGCCACAAACCCCTTTTTTGACTTCGCAGGAGTAACATTGGAATTTTCTGGACGCAAGAGAAATTCTGGCAAAAAGAGAAATAAGGAACCAGGGGCCCCTCTTACATGCTCTTTGATGCTGCAAACATACCCCATGCTTGAAGAGACTCTCTGAGTGCCCCATTTCCCCTCCGTATCCGAAGGAGGCGTTGTATTGATCCGGCGAGGCGGCGGCATCTCCCCCCTGTAGGGGCGCTCAGAGGCGGGTGCGTAGGGCTGTTCCCCCTTTAATTTTGTCTTTCTTGACAAAAGCAATGTATGCCTAAAATCGAGAGTATTTAATATTTAATATTGAGCTTTAAAAGAAAACGGAAGAGGAAAACAAAGGCGCTATCTTTACCCCTCCAGCGTATTCTTACTGGAGAGCCGTTTCGTAGTATTACAGGCGGGGGGTTCTTACTTAGGGGGGGCTGTAGGGCTGCTGTAGCTTTTTATGTCGAGGTGACTGAAATAATAAAAACAGACGTCTGATGCTGTGGAAGGCTGGGGAGTTCCGGGGTTCGGTTCGGACACCTGCAGGGAATCTTCCCTCTCTGCAAGGATTTGGTCTCTACAACATCCCACAGCTACAAGTGTGGATTTTGTGAGTGGTTATTTTTCTTTTCTGTGCACTGCTCAGGGGACAGAAGAAATGCGCCGTTCCTGTGAGTTGCCCACGTTGTCTTCTCTGCAGCTGGGATCTGGCCCAGTGAAACGTCCCCCCCCCAAAAAAAAGGCAGAACCATGTACACTGCCCTGCAATTTGCTTTTTCAGGCTCCTGGGTCTGCAAAAGAAAGGGAAGCCCAGTTTGTGCTGTGAGATACAGGTGAAACTAATTAGAATTAGAATATCGTGGAGAGGTTCATTTCTTTCAGTAATTCAACTTAAAAGGTGAAACTACCATATTTTTTGCTCCATAAGACTTACTTTTTTCCTCCTAAAAAGTAAGGGGAAATGTCTGTGCGTCTTATGGAGAGAATGTGTGGTCCCTGGAGCTGAACTGCCCAGGGGCAAAAGCAGATGGTACTTTTTTTAAAAAAGAGAAGGGGGTGTTGAAAGGAAGCCCGCTGAGCAGCTGCTCAGCAAACAATCGGGGAGAGAGATAAGGGAGAGAGATTCCAGCCCCGCCCCCTTGCAGAGGGAGGCTGTTTCCCCAGCGACATGTGACTGGCTGATTAGATGATCTGTCTGGAAACTGTAGAAATGGCTCCCTTTCCTGAAGCTGCAGAACTGTGAGTTAAACCCCATAAAACAGGGTTTTTTTCCCTTTGCAAAGTAAGCTCAACAACTTTGAGCTGATCCTCAAAAAATGGGGCTTTTCTCCTTTGCAAAAGAAGCTGCAGGAATTTGAGTTGATTCTCAAAAAAATGGGGCTTTCCCCCTCTAAAAACTAGGTGCGCCTTATAGAGCGAAAAATACGGTAATATATGGGATAGACTCCTGACATGCAAAGCGAGATATGTCAATCCTTTATTTGTTATAATTGTGATGATTATGGTGTACAGGTGTATGCCATAATCATCACAATTATAACAAATAAAGGCTTGACATACCTCGCTTTCCATGTCAGGAGTCTATCCCATATATTAAACTCCAGTAGCTAATGAAAACAAATGCTTACATAAAGGGACTTTTCCACGATATTCTAATTTTTCAAGTTTCACCTGTATAATGGCTGCTGGAAGGTGGGGGAGAAAGGTGAATGTTGCTTGGTTCTGAACACGGCGACCCCATCAGGAATTGTTGAGAGCAGGGGACTTCCCTTCCAATGCAGAATCTCGGTGGCTTCTTACCTTGTTCTTTCTGCCTCCTGGGCAGCCCTTCCTTGCCAAGAAAAGCCAACCCTCCATATCCATCATTTACTGCAGGGATGAGGAACCTATCTCCCTCCGTGTGTTGCTGGAATTAAAACTCCTGCCAGCTCTGACCATTGGCCATGCTGGCCGCTAGGGGTTGGGAGTCCAACATCACTGGTGGGGAGGGGGGGCAGGTTCTCACCACCGGCTTAACTGGCCCTCGATTTTGCTTGTGGACATTTTTGTGTGTGCATTAAGGTGGAGGTTCTTCTCCGTGTGTTCAGAAAACGCCCTCCTTAAATTCCTCCACGTTGGCCTTCCTACTGAGGAGCTGACGTCCTGTTGCTGTACTTTAGGAAACAGGATCTTTCCCGGCCTGGTCTTTCTGTATGTGCAGTCTGGCTGGGCATCAAGCAAGTCAGAACGCCGTCCAGTCATCCTTGCACCAACAGGATTGTGCTACCTGTAGTCAGCTTGATCTGTGACCGTTAAACAGGCTTACCTGCGGAAGGGCTGCTTGCTCTCAAGTCGGTAGTCGGCGTGATGGGAATTGGGGTCTGAAATATCTGGAGTGCACCAGATTGGCCCAGACTGTTTTGAGTTGATTCCCAGTGCTGGTGTCTGTTTGAGAAACCTCCCTTCGTTTCGCTGGGGCTGCAGTGAGGGACACATGGCACTCTCTATTTGTTGCTAGGCTGAGCACCCATCCTCCCAGACTATCGACCATGCTAGCTGGGGCTGATGGGTGCCTGTTCCCCATCCATGGCCTGGGGTGTGTGTGGTTCCTCCCCACCTCTTTTCCTCCTTTCTGTAGTGTCGGATCTGCCCACCCCTGCCAGTCCAGCTCTTGAGTGCATACAGGGATCTGCAGCCTGTGTTAACGACAGATTCATCTTCGAGTGAATCTGGCAGCCCCTCTTTGGGGGAGGAGCAGTTAGTGGCTGGGAGCCAGGGAGTGCCAGGTGTCCAGGGAGTTGCTGAGAGACCTGGCACCACCCAGCAGACTCGCTCGGAGGGGGAGGCGTCAGTTCCGGCGCTTATCTCACGTAGGAGGAGAAGGCTACAATTCCGGATGCCGAGGCTTTGGTGTTGGTGCCAAAACAGAAGGGAGGCACTTCCGGATTCTGCTAGTGACTGAGCAGACATGATAAACTGAACTCTGCACTGTAAATAGCTTTGTACAAGATAAAGAGACTTAAAGTCAAGATGGCTATTGAACAACCGATAAGAGAATCTGACAGCAATCCGGAAGTGCCTCCCTTCTGTTTTGGTGCCAACACCAAAGCTGGACTGGCAGGGGTGGGCAGATCCCTGACATCCTGGCTCCAGCCAAGACTAAATACTGCTAGTTGGAGCCCCTTGCTGCTTCTTCCAGTTGTGCCTGGCGATCTTCAAACATCTGCCCTTGTAGTGCAGAGGCCTCAACGACATAGGAAAACTGTTCCTGCAAGCTGCTACTGCTGCTGCTGCTACTTTTCCTTTCGGCTTCTCCCGCTCCTTCGTATCTTGTTACGCAAACAGCTCAGAACTTCCTAGTTTTGCACCCCAGCCGATCCTTTAATGCACAGCTTTCCAAACTGAGTGTTGTGACATGTTAGTGCAGGCATCGGCAACCTCCGGCCCGTGGGCCGGATCCGGCCCACGGAGGCCGTTTAACCGGTCCATGAGCCGCCTGGTCACCGAGCCGCCCACACGGCAAGTCCCCTGCGTGCTGCGCTAAACTGGCATGGCACGGGGACTCGCTGAGTGGCGCCAGAAACCGCATCAATGCATGTCTAGACACCGAAAATCGCTTCTGCGTAGGAGCGATTTTCAGCATCTGGGCATGCGCAGAAGCGATTTCCGGCACCGGGGACATGTGCAGACGCGATTTCCGGTGTCGGCTGCAGTGCGTAGGTGTGTCTTGCGAACGCTCCCCGCTCTCCTCCCGGGGCTGGAAAGAGGTGAGTTTAATTAACCTCCGGTTTGCTAGTAAAACTGAATGACTGTGTCGTGAAATAATGCATGTCTAAAAAGTGTGTCACTAACATGAGAAGTTTGGAAAGCTCTGCTTTAGTGGCCAGAGCGCTTCGTACTCCAAGCAGGTGGGCAGCTTGTGTAATGTTAAAGGTGAAGGTAAAGGGACCCTTGACCATTAGGTCCAGTCGCGGACGACTCTGCGGTTGCGGCGCTCATCTCGCTTTATTGGCTATGGGAGCTGGCGTACAGCTTCTGGGTCATGTGGCCAGCATGACTAAGCCGCTTCTGGCGAACCAGAGCAGCGCACGGAAACGCCGTTTACCTTCCCGCCGGAGCGGTACCTATTTATCTACTTGCACTTTTGACGTGCTTTCGAACTGCTAGGTTGGCAGGAGCAGGGACCGAGCAACGGGAGCTCACCCCGTCACGGGGATTCGAACCGCCGACCTTCTGATTGACAAGCCCTAGGCTCTGTGGTTTAACCCACAGCGCCACCCGCGTCCCCACCAATTTTATATTCTGCCCAAACCTGCTGTTCTACCCTTAGCTAAGCACCCAATTCCAGTTGTTTTGGTCTTTGCCTGGCGACTGTGCATGGGGAGAAGATATGTTGAGCGCTATGTAAGCCTTAGTCAGAGTTGATCCGAGTCAGAATTGGCTCTGCGACATCAAGCCCTGGTGCTGGCGCAGCTCAGACTAATGCCCCTTAAAAGAAGAATACCCCCTTCTTTCCATAGGGTGGGAGCCAGTATTTCGCTTTCAGCCCCATCAATGGAGAAATGAGAACAGAAGAGCCTGGCTGCAGGATCAGGCCAGAGCCCATCCAGTCCAGCAAGCATCCTGGTCTCACAGTGGCCAAGCAGATGCCCCAGTGGGAAGCCTGCAAAGAAGGACCAGGGTGCAACAGCAACTCTTCCCCACCTGCGATCTGGGGTAGCTCAGTTGGTAGAGCAGGAGAGACTTAATCTTGGGGTCGTGGGTTTGAGACCCACATTGGGCAAGAAATTCCTGCGTTGCAGGTGGACTAGATGACCCTTGTGGTCCCTTTCAGCTCTGATTCTGTGATCTGCAGCACCCTTAGTGAAGGGGGAGCATAGCTATGGTGACTGATGGCCATTTCCTTGTCCATTTGTTCCTGCTGCTGTGAGTTGATTGCAGCTCTTCTCCAGAGTCTCTAGGCAAACTAATGGAACCCTTACCCTTTATGGGTGAAGGCAGTAATCTCAAATATTTATTTTATTCCGGGTTCCATCTAATTCGTGAAGGAAAACGCCAGGTTTTTAGAGCACTTAGACTTAAGGGTATACACATTATGAGAGACACCTTGTTGCTTACGTCTACTTAGCAGTGGTTTCGGAAAAGTTCCTACTGTGCTTCTCATAATTTTGCTCTGAAAAAGAGCAGTTGTGATCCACCACCACTCCAGATATCCTTAAAGCCTTCCGTTCCCACTAGCTTGGACCCAAGCTGACCACGAAAGCAGAATTTGCTGGTGCAATCTACCTCGAGTTGGCCCAAAACATCAACTTGCAGATCCTTCACCCAGAGTTTTAAAAATGAGGGTGGAGACCCTGTGTGGCCTTTCAGGTTTTGCTGGACTATAATTCCCACCATCCCTGGCCTTTAGCCATGCTGGCTTTGGGGCTGCCGAGAGTTGGTCCTACAGAATATGGAGGGGTGCGGTTGTCCTCAGCCCAACCCTGAGCTGTTAAAACCTTACCCATTTCTCATAGGCTTTTGGACTTTCATGAGTGTTAAAAATGTTAGACCTGGCTGTTTTGCTCCATCCATCCGCCGTGTTAAATTAGAGTTGCCCTATAAAGTGATTAATTTTAAAGTTCCCCACCAGTGGTGTTGGATGCTGTGAATCTCAACTTGCAGGCAAGATGGCCCAAGTTTGTCTCACAGCTGTGCTGCTTATTGCAGTAGATTTCAGTGTTTTCGTCTCTGGGACTCGCCTTTAAGAAACAGGTCCCTAAGTACATTATTTTTAACCATATATCTGCATAGAGTATTGCAGCTATCGCAGCCTGTTTCCTATCAGGCCACGACTCAAGAGTGTGGTGCAAGGTTGCAGGTTCGATCCCAGTATGAGACAGTTTGCATATGGGTTTTGAACTAGATCAGGATTTCCCAAACTTGGGTCTCCAGCTGTTTTTGGACTACAACAACCATCATCCCTAGCTAGCAGGACCAGCGGTCAGGGATGATGGGAATTGTAGTCCAAAACCAGCTGGAGACCCAAGTTTGGGGAACCCTTGGCTAGATGATCCTCAGGGTCCCTTCTAGCGCTACAATTCTGTGATTCTGTGACCCAGTGGTATGCTCAGTAATCTAGTGACCTTTTCCGGATGAGCAAAGAATGGGCATAGATTGAAGATCAGAAAGATGGGAATCTTTGGCCTTCCAGATGTTGTTGGACCACAACTCCCCACCCCACCCCTGATCACTGGTCATGCTGGGAGTCGGGAGTCCAACAGCTTTTGGACCCACCCCTTCAGCAAAAGTAAAGGTAAAGGGACCCCTGACCATTAGGTCCAGTCGTGACCGACTCTGGGGTTGCGGCGCTCATCTCGCATTATTAGCCGAGGGAGCCGGCGTACAGCTTCCAGGTCATATGGTCAGCATGACTAAGCCGCTTCTGGCGAACCAGAGCAGCGCACGGAAACGCCGTTTACCTTCCTGCTGCAGCGGTACCTATTTATCTACTTGCACTTTGTGCTTTCGAACTGCTAGGTTGGCAGGAGCAGGGACTGAGCAACGGGAGCTCACCCCGTTGCGTGGATTCGAACCGCCGACCTGATCGGCAAGCCCTAGGCTCTGTGGTTTAACCCACAGCGCCACCCACATCCCAAATCAACTTGAAATTCACCTGCCTTGAAGATCGCGACTCTCCACTCATCCAACCACACTCATGTGTGGTTTTATGATTGTTAGCCGCCCTGAGCCCGGTTTCAGCTGGGAAGGGCGGGGTACAAATAAAAGTTATTATTATTATTATTATTATTATTATTATTATTATTATTATTATTATCCACCAAGCAGGTAAAGAATGCAGACTTCCACCTTGATGACTTTTTCCTCTTTTTTTGTTTTTTTAATTAAAATATTGGGACCGACTTAAAAACCTTACAGCACGCAACCCCTATCCATGTTTACTCAGAAGTAAGTCCGGCCGAATTCCCTGGGACTTACTCCCGGGTGAGAGGGTTTAAAATTGCAGCGTCAATCTCGACACCTTTGTTCCAGAGCTCCACGGGACAGGATGGAGCAGAACCTGTAAGATGCTACTAATTGGCGGTCGCTCAGGTGCGTGCAGCAGGTTCCGAGTTCGAATCCCGAACGGCATCTCCAGGTAGGGCTGGGAGAGAGCCTGCTCTCAAATCTTGGAGAGGCCCTTCCGGTCAAGGTAAACAACACTGGTACAAGCTTCCTAGAGGTTCCTGTATTTTAAACCATGGGAAAAGGTAGGTTTTGTGGACCTCCGTGGTTAAGGTTAAAAGTGTTAGGAGCACAACAATTCTCAAGGCTGGAGGGTTTTAAGTTTGATTTCCTCTGTGCAGTTTGAGAATCCCTGGCCGTTTTAAGAAAAACAGTTCTACTTGAAAGCGAGCCCTGTGGGATTGAATGTGGCTTGCTCCCAGGTAAGCAGGGCTAGGATTGCAGCCTTAAAACTTCGCTGCTTTGCTCTAGGGCGTCGCAAGCTGCAAGCAAATATCCTCAGGTTTTAATTGAGCAGCGGTGAAGAAAATCTTGTTATTAGGCTTCCAGTCTTGAGGGTGGGCTTTCTCTTGGAAGGGGCCAGAGCAGCACTTCTGAGGCGGAGGGGCCATTTTGCAAGCGCTCCAACCCAAGCAGTCTTGAGCACATGGGAGGGGGCATGTGTGAGAGAGAAACTGTAGGAACCAGATAATAATGTCAGAGACCAGTCCAGATGAGTAGGTTTAAAACTAAAGTAAGGGTGTTGCAGCTGCACAGTATTAGCCCGCTCTGGAAAGAAAAAAATACCCTGATATGTAACTAGATTTTATTGTGCAGAAAGGCTTATACCAGGGGTCCCCAGACTTGCCTGGCCTCGGGCCGGTTCCTCCGGCGCCGATCGCACGGAGGGCGGGGGAACGCACGCAATCGCTTTTTCCAGCACCAGAAATAGCTTTTGCGCATGCGCAAACATAATTTCCGGCACACTTCTGGCGTGGCGTGGCACCGGAAATAGCTTGTGCGCGTGCGCACGGCCCTCCGCAGACCCGGAAGTGCACTGGAATTGACATTTGCGCATGAGCAAAAGCTATTTCTGGTGCTGCGCCGCACCAGAAGTGCGGTTTGTGCATGCGCAAAAGCTATTTCCGGTGCTGTGCTGACCCGGAGATGGGCAGCCGCGCCGATAAGAGCGGGCTGCATCGGGGGCCGGATAATTGGCTCGCGCGGGCCGTAGTCTGGGGACCTCTGGCTTATACCCACTGTAAGGGAGATAAATGAACATTTTGCCAGCCACAAACGATGGAGTGACATGGAACTTGGCAGTTTGCTTGGAAGATAAATGGAAGCATTTTGCAAATGTTAATATGATGATGCAAAATCCCTAACCTTTAAGAAAAACGGGGGGTGAGTTATAAGATTACAGTCAGAAAACTTAACTATTTAATAATCAATGCGATACTGGTAGAGAGCTAATGAGAGAGGAAGCAACTAAAGAAATTGAAAAACTGATAGTTGGAAGAAAAAATATTAATATAGATCTATTATTTCAAATACGATTATAGTTTGGATAGCGGCATAGATCTATTACTTAGAGATGTAAATGTTTTGAATAAGAGAGCAGATGTACTGAATATATTTGTTTCACGGAGCAGAGGAGAATAATGTGCTCATAACAATGAACTTTTTTGTTCCGTTTGTAAACTAGGGAAGATTTTAAGATGTTTATCAGCAATAAACATTTTAGTAGATCTAATGGCTTTGCAACTTTTAAAAAGTTTGTCTGGTACTTTGACGGGCATGCTGATCTCAAGAGAAACACGTTTTACAGCCGCGTTTCAAAGATAAGGATAACCGTAACGCCTGCCAGCACTTGACCAAATTCAGTGGCAGGCAGTTCCAGAGGCAAAAGCAGACCGAGCAAAACACCTGGAGGGCACCAGGTTGGCAAAGGCCGATCTCTCTCTACCGCTGATGTCACAGTCAAACAGGTGACCCAGTTTCCTTTCACTATCCTACTGTTAATGTAGACGTAGCTTCTTCTAAGAGATCTCTTGTAGGTACCACTGTTACCAAATCCAGTTTTGCTGTTGGTGTACGAACGACTGGGGCAAGGTGACCAAAATTCCCGCGCTTTGCTGAGGTTGGGAAATGGGCTGGGCTGTAGCTCAGTGTTGGAGAAAAGACGCACTCTGCATTTACAACTTGCTGTGCATAATTCCATCTGTCCTGCTAGGAAACAAAAAAGCAGTGGTCCTGTTACAGGATTAGCCTGCTCTGGTGTGACATGGCTCCTGTGTGGTCAACAATCTGCTACGGGGTACGCTAACCATTTTCAGGTGGAGGGCCACATTTCGATTCCTGACATCTTTATTCCAGTGGCAGGCAGTTCCAGAGGCAAAAGCAAGACGAGCACTGAGATGAGCATTTTACCTTGGTACAGGAAGGTTGTTGCTTCCAGGGGTCAGCAACCTATTTCAGCCATGGGCCGGTCCACTGCCCCTCAGACCTTGTAGGGGGCCGGACTATATTTTTTTTGGGGGGGGATGAACGAATTCCTATGCCCACAAATAACCCAGAGATGCATTTTAAATAAAAGCACACATTCTATTCATGTAAAAACACGCCGATTCCCGGACCGTCCGCGGGCCGGATTGAGAAGGCGATTGGGCTGCATCCGGCCCCCAGGCCTTAGTTGCCTACCCATGCTTTAGACCAGGCATGTCCAACAGGTAGATCACTGGACGTCTGTGGTAGATCACTGGCTTGCCCCAAAGAAGCTCAACAACTTTGACCTGAACCCAACAACTTACCCCCCAAAAAGGGGGTAGATCACTGCCAGTTTTTACCTTTGTGAGTAGATCGCAGTCTCTTGGAAGTTGGCCACCCCTGCTTTAGACCATCCCTCTCGCATCGTCGAACTAGGCAAGCATGGGGAACTCTCGGAGCTCAAGGGCAAATTCCAAACAGGCCAAAAAACACTAGGAGGTAGAAAGGTAGGGCTTGTGAGGGGTGAAGAGGAGGAGGCATGTCGGGGGGGCAGGGGAGTCCGGAGACCCAGAAAATGAGGGCTGCATTTGACCCCCCCCCCTCCAGGTCCAAAGGCGGCTTATTTCTGTGTATATCAGTTCCTGAGAATCACAAATGCTGTTGTGCTCAGATTCAGCTTGCAGTTTTTACACAGGCATCTGTGAGAACACTGGCCTGATCCAGGAGGCTTTCTGATGTTACAAAGGAAGACTTCCAAGAGAAAATCTTTTAACTTTAAAGAAGTGCAGCAAGTTTCAGAAAGCCAGATAATGCACCCCCAAATCGGAAATTTTGAAACCATTCCAGCACCGTGCCATTTCCCTTTTTCTCCGCATCCCTTATCTGAACTAAGTTATTTTTATTTGGTAACCAGTTCTCCCTTTCCGAGGAAGGAACGAAAACATTCGAAGTTCTCAGTGTCCCTGACTTAAGATTCCCACTCCTCAGCTCTGCCTACCAAGCACTCACTGGCTGATGGAGCCTTTTCCACTGTAGTGAGATCAGAAGAGGACCATTTCATTGTTGCAATGGCAAAAGCTTAAGCATTGTGCTATTCAGACACAAGGATTTTGTTTTAGTCATTTTTATTTTTAATTACTTGGTACCACAGCTCCAGCGGGTGGCGCTGCGGGTTAAACCACTGAGCCTAGGGCTTTTTGATCAGAAGGTCAGCGGTTCGAATCCCCGCCACGGGGTGAGCTCCCGTTGTTTGGTCCCTGCTCCTGCCAACCTAGCAGTTCGAAAGCACGGCAAAGCGCAAGTAGATAAATAGGAACCGCTCCGGCGGGAAGGTAAACGGTGTTTCCTTGCGCTGCTCTGGTTCGCCAGAAGCGGCTTAGTCATGCTGGCCACATGACCTGGAAGCTGTACGCCGGCTCCCTCAGCCAATAATGCGAGATGAGCACCGCAGCCCCAGAGTCAGTCACGACTGGACCTAATGGTCAGGGGTCCCTTTACCACAGCTCTCTCAAAAACGGCAAAGGCTACAATCTCCCCTACTTGGGAGGAAGCCCCACTGAATTCAGTAGGACTTACTTCCAAGTAGACATGGGTGCAGCGGTCCTGCAAGGCAGTTACTTAAGCTTTCTCCTTCCTTCTCCTGCAACATAAAAGATGGGCATATACTCCAATCAATTCTCTTCAGTCTATGCTGAAGATCAGCAAAAATATCTGAATTCTGCTATTTTCCAACATAAGCTACACTTGAAATACGGCTTCCCTGCTCTTTAGTAAATGCATTTCAGAAAAAAGAACATGAGAGTGCTTATTTTTAACAGGATTTCCCATCAGTCAAGGCTGATAGCTTTTTATTTTTAGGCAGTGGCGTATGGCTACAAGCCACAAATATTTATGATAAATTAATTTCAACTCTGCCCTCCCATCAAATTCACGCAGCTGCCGATGTCAGGAAATTCTTGTGCCGCAAAAAGAAAAAAGTGTCAAGATTTGAAGCTTTAGGTTTTATTAGGGTCCCAACAAGCTCTGTCGCAAAACATGATTCAAGTGCGTTGTGCAATCAGTTTTAACATTTCCTGGATGATTTAAGCGTATGAGTTGTGCGGATGGCTTCTGGAAGACCTAAACCACTTGTGCAGCTTGTAGAGGGGGAGAACGTTTGCTCTTCAGAAATCTGGGCGATCCTTTTTCAGCTTCTCGTAGTCAATGTTCACTGCATGGAACTGGAAGAGGGAAGCACAGCTGTTAGGATGAACATCTTATCCGTACAGTTATCTCCTGCTTGGATTACTGCAATGCACTCTACGTGGGGCTACCTTTGAAGGTGACCCGGAAACTACAACTAATCCAGAATGCGGCAGCTAGACTGGTGACCGGGAGCGGCCGCCGAGATCACATAACACTGGTCCTGAAAGACCTACATTGGCTCCCAGTACGTTTCCAAGCACAATTCAAAGAGCTGACCTTTAAAGTCCTAAACGACCTTTAAAGTCCTAAACGGCCCAATATACCTGAAGGAGCGTCTCCACCCCCACCGTTCAGCCCGGACACTGAGGTCCAGCTCCGAGGGCCTTCTGGCGGTTCCCTCCCTGCGAGAAGCCAAGTTACAGGGAACCAGGCAGAGGGCCTTCTCGGTAGTGGCACCCGCCCTGTGGAACGCCTTCCTATCAGATGTCAATGAGATAAATAACCACACAACCTTTAGAAGACATCTGAAGGCAGCCCTGTATCAGGAAGTTTTTAATGTTTGACATTATTTTTTATATTTTGCTGGAAGCCGCCCATAGCGGCTGGGGAAACCCAGCCAGATGGGTGAGGCATAAGTAATAAAAATACTATTATTGATTCAACTAAGAGAAAAGTTACGAACTAAGCACATAAACAAGATGTAGTGTGTGCACCATTTCATGTTTTACTGGAAAACCTTAACTGTTAACTGGAAGGCAGGGCCTTGGGGGAACAGTCCTCCCTTGGGTCCACTCCTTGGTTATAAATAGGAGATCTGACTTATGACTTCAGCACTGCCATTACAGAGTGACAGCGTCATCATAATTTCACCATTGCAACCAGCTGTTTCATTTCCACTTACAGTCAAACTTTCGAACGTTTTGGCTCCTGAATGCCGCAAACCCGGAAGTGAGTGTTCCAGTTTGCAAACGTTCTTTGGAACCCGAATGTCCGACGCAACGCCCGTGGCCTCCGATTGGCTGCAGGCAATTGGAAGCGGCGCCCTGGGTTTCTGAACATTTTGGAAGTCGAACAGACTTCCGGAGCGGATTCCGTTCGACTTCCGAGGTACCACTGTATTTCAAAGACAGGTCATTGAGTATATAAACACTGAAGCCCAAACGATGCTTCTGTTTTTCTTTAGGTCTCAGTCGTTTGAGAGCTGTAGATCACAAAATGGTGAAAAGAACATTTTGTGAAAGCCTGGAATGTAGCGCTCCGTTTTAGGCTATTTTATTTCCATGGACTCAAGAAAGGCTTAATTCTTTTCTGGATTGCATCAAAAGTTTTTGAACTCCCAGAACAAGCCTTTAAACCAGGGGTCCCTCAGACCATGTGGTGGGCCGGACTATATTTTGGAAAAAAATATGAACAAATTCCTATGCCCCACAAATAACCCAGAGATGCATTTTAAATAAAAGCACACATTCTACTCATGTAAAAACACCAGGCAGGCCCCACAAATAACCCAGAGATGCATTTTAAATAAAAGGGCACATTCTACTCATGTAAAAACACCAGGCAGGCCCCACAAATAACCCAGAGATGCATTTGAAATAAAAGGGCACATTCTACTCATGTAAAAACACCAGGCAGGCCCCACAAATAACCCAGAGAGGCATTTGAAATAAAAGGGCACATTCTACTCATGTAAAAAACACGCTGATTCCCGGACTGTCCGTGGGCTGCATCCGGGCCACTGGCCTTAGGTTGCCTACCCCTGCTCTAAACCTTTTAACAGCTCAAGTTGTACCCAAATGGTGACATTATACAAGACCAGACACCTCGTTTTCATTGTCACTCCTCCCTCACTGCACCTGGCTCCCCCCCGAAAATTAGCTGCTGGAGGTTGTGAAGTAGTCCAGAATGCAAGCCTTAAGTTTCATAGTTTTGCAGAATAAATACTAATCTCCTCTGACTGTAGCATTAGAAATGCACAAGGTCTTAGTTGCCCTGTTCTCCAGATTGCAGACAATCTGCACACGGGCCAAGACGCTTGGATCACTATATTATGATTCGCTGAAGTCATAGGGCTGGCAGCCAGTTTAACCAACTAAATTTGCAGCATGTTACGAGTTTTAAGCAAATCTGTATACATCTGCATATAAATAAAAGTTTAAGAAACATGATTGGTGTTTAAATAATGCATGTCACTGTTGTGGAGGCACCCCTTGAACAAAGTCATTTCCCCTTCTCACTCAAAGGTGAGACTTACCACCTACAGGTAACAAAGCCTTTTATAGTTAACTAGTAGACTTTAACCCCGTTAAATTAACGGGCGCTAGAACATCATGGAAAGCGGGGACGGCGAGAACTTGCTGAAGTGCTCAATGTACTTGGGCGCCCCGGCCAGCGCCAAATGGCCCTTCAGCAGGCAGCGCAGGAGGCGCATCGCGGCGGCGGCACTGGCACCAGCCAGGCCCCGGCAGGCCAACTCAGCCGCCACTTGTAACGGCCGCTGCCGCTTAGAAGTAAGTCCACGCGAGCGCGCACCCGCCGCTTCAACAGCCCGGCCGCCCGAAGTCTCTGCGCTCCAATCCCTGTGTCCGTGGGGCACATGCGCAGTAGGACACAGGGACTGGACGCAGAGACACTTGCACTTTATTACTGTAGATTGGTTTTTAAATTAAATCAGGAGCACCTGCTTAAATATTTATCAGCTAAATGTTGCATCCTTATTCAGAATGCATGAACACATTATCACAGTGAGATTTATTTCCAGGCTGCATGGCTGCCATTCCTGGATCTGTGAGCAACGTTTACATTGCAAGAGTTTGTACGTTTTGTTTAGAACGCAACACTAAACATCTCAAGTTATTTAAAGCACCAGTTCTCAAAGTGTTCTCATTTTCACATGCCTCTGGTCTCTTTTAGCAACACAGCCGGACAACGGCTTTTATACAAAGCCAAATATGGGAGAAACAGAGCTTTCTGCTCTCTTTGGCAGGCAAGAGCTGGGATGCCTTAAATATCGCACAGTTGCGCAAGGGCAGGCAGAATGTACTACAACGGGCAAGCAGATTCCACACTACCCAGAAATAAAAGAAAGAGCAAGACGCAAGGAAGTATTTTCAGAGCTGAACTGCAAGAAACTGGATAAGTGCCTAGGAGCCCTAAACAGGCGGTTAATATTACAATTCTTCTGTCTCGCACACACTGAAATTATACCCCATTAATTCAGTGGGAGGAAAAGATCTCTAATCGTTCAACTTTAATGGGATTAAAAGCAATTTTGCAGGAAGAATCAGGAGTCGATGGCAGCAACTCAGGGATCTATCATGCTGATTCAGTCAGAGTTTAGAAGATAGAACTGGAGGGGAGAATGAAGAATCATAGAAGGGACCCGAGGGTCATCTAGTCCAACCCCCTGAAATGCTGTGATCATACCCCAGGCCTTCCAGAGCTGAAGATTATTATTCCTCCCACCAAATGGCCATTAATTGTTGTTGTTGTTGTTGTTATTATTTATTATTACTACTACTACTATTATTAATTAATTGCCCTTCATCCGTAGATCTCAAGGAGGTTTACTGGTGTATATTAAATGTCACCAAGAAAAAATGGCGCCTCAACATTCTGTTGAGGCAGCCATAACCTAGTCCAGGGGTCAGCAACCTTTTTCAGCCGTGGGCCGGTCCACCATCCCTCAGACCATGTGGTGGGCCAGACTGTGTCTGTGTGTGTGTGTGTATGTGTGTAATGAACGAATTCCTATGCCCCACAAATAACCCAGAGATGCATTTTAAATAAAAGCATACATTCTGCTCATGTAAAAACACCAGGTAAAGGTAAAGGGACCCCTGACCATTAGGTCCAGTCGCAGACAACTCTGGGGTTGCGGCGCTCATCTCGCTTTATTGGCCGAGAGCCAGCGTACAGCTTCCAGGTCATGTGGCCAGCATGACAAAGCCGCTTCTGGCGAACCAGCGCAGCGCACGGAAACACCGTTTACCTTCCCTCCGGAGCGGTACCTATTTATCTACTTGCACTTTGACATGCTTTCGAACTGCTAGGTGGGCAGGAGCTGGGACCGAGCAACGGGAGCTCATCCCGTCGCAGGGATTCGAACCGCCGACCGTCTGATCGGCAAGCCCTAGGCTCTGGGGTTTAACCCACAGCGCCACCAGGTAGGCCCCACAAATAACCCAGAGATGCATTTTAAATAAAAGCACACATTCTACTCATGTAAAAACACGCTGATTCCTGGACCATCTGCGGACCGGATTGAGAAGGTGATTGGGCTGCATCTGGCCCAAGGGCTGTAGGTTGCCTACCCCTGACCTAGGTTTAAGCTGAAAATTCGTGATTAGCTTAAATATCTGAGTTTCTAACACTGTACCAGAGGCTGCTCAATTTCTACTCCCATCACTCCTAATCAATGGGTGGGGCTGATGGGAGTTGGAGTCCAACAACACTAGATTCCCCATTCCTGGCCTATAGGATAAACAGCACCATAACCCTAAGTTAAGTATTTTGTACCGTACCTTGTACTGGTCATTGGGTCCCAGCTTGTTCCAAGGCTCCGGGTTGTTCTTTCTGTCCCAGCTAGGCAGAGAAACGTGACAAGAGGCAGACAGCAATCAGTACATCTTTGTAAGGAGAAAAACCTACAGCATAAAGCGTCACCGCTCTAGCCAACTGTTGGCGCAAGGTTCTCACCAATTTAAGGATCATGGCCTCCTCAATGCCACCAGAAGCGCACACTTCTTTTATAATGGGTGGTGTAAAAAAAAAGTCCACCGTATCACAAGTATTACCGTATATTCCAGCGTACAAGGCGACTGGGGGTATAAGACGACCCACAGTTTTTCGAGTTAAAATATAGAGTTTGGGATATACTCTATATTTTAACTCAAAAAATGTTGAGCGGCGCCGGAATCGCATTCGTGGCTCTACAGAAGCGATTTCTGGTGCTGCGCTGCCCATATCCAAAATGTCCGCAGCGCCAGAAATCGCTTCAGCGGAGCCACGGACACGATTCCGGCGCTGCTCGGCAAGTCCCCATGCCGTGCTGCAGTATCCGGCGTAGATTACCCCTGATTTTGGAGCAGATTTTTCGGGGTTCAAAAGTCGTCTTGTACGCCGGAAAATACGGTAGTAAAACTCCTTTAAAGCCAGTTAATGCATTACAGTGGTACCTCGGGTTAAGTACGCTTCAGGTTAAGTATGCTTCAGGTTAAGAACTCCGCTAAGAACAGAAATTGTGCTCTGGCGGCGCAGCGGCAGCAGGAGGTCCCATTAGCTAAAGTGGTGCTTCAGGTTAAGAACGGACCTCCAGAACCAATTAAGTACTTAACCCAAGGGACCACTGTATTACATAAATGCAAGGGCAGTTTTTCACTGTTATGCACCAGAGAAAGTGGTAAGTTTGTGAGGCAGTGCTGGACGGAACTCGGTGCTGACAACCCAACCCTACACTTTTTCTGGGACGCGGGTGGCGCTGTGGTCTAAACCACAGAGCCTAGGGCTTGCCGATCAGAAGGTTGGCGGTTCGAATCCGCACAACGGGGTGAGCTCCCGTCGCTCTGTCCCAGCTTCTGCCAACCTAGCAGTTCGAAAGCACGCCAGTGCAAGTAGATAAATAGGTACCACTGTGGTGGGAAGGTAAACGGCGTTTCCATGCGCTCTGGTTCCGTCATTGCACCAGAAGCAGTTTAGTCCTGCTGGCCACATGACCCGGAAAGCTGTCTGTGGACAAACACCAGCTCCCTCGGCCTTAGAGCGAGATGAGCGCCACAACCCCATAGTCGCCTTTGACTGGGCTTAACCGTCCAGGGGTCCTTTACCTTTTACCTACACTTTCTCCACGGCAGGCTCCTGCTAGACTTTGTGCTTTCTGCACACACATTTAATTGGCTTTACTCTCTTCCAAAATACCCTTTTAGCTATGCTGTACTGCTCATTGCAATGCCTCGGATACAACTCAGCTGAGGAATGGCAATGCTTATAGGATTGATTTTCTTGCTCTAAAGCTAAGAAGCTGGTGCTAATGTTTTGCTGTGGTTTTATAATTTGTTGGAAGCCACCCAGAATGGCTGGGGCAACCCAGTCAGATGGGAGGCATATAAATTTATTATTATTATTATTTTATTATACTACCTCTGCAGCACAGCAGGCCATATTTTATTCAGGTGGTGCTTTAAGATGGCAACACTTAAAGAAGTGGCAAAAGGTCTGTCCCCAAGGAGCTTGGAAGGGTACTCATCCGCCTGACCCTGCCATGCCACCAATCCCTGCCACTGGGTTCCCAGATGCTTTCCGGTGGCAGCGTCGCTTCTGAAAAGAAGCCGAGCTCACTCCCACCCACTTAGGCCACGGATCCCTGTGGTTGATTTTGAGTAACGTAAAGTGGTGTGCAGCTGCCACGGATAGGAGTCACGCTTAGGTCCCACTCAAAAGCGCTGCCTCGTATTCATCCGTGGAGGACGCCCAGGGGCGAGCGCGTGACGTGGTTTTGTGGGGGTGGCAATTGTCAGCACCATGCCAAGGGCTCCCCGAAGCAACTACTGTACTCTAGGTAAAGGGACCCCTGACCATTAGGTCCAGTCGTGTCCGACTCTGGGGTTGCGGCGCTCATCTCGCATTATTGGCCGAGGGAGCCGGCGTACAGCTTCTGGGTCATGTGGCCAGCAGGACAAAGCCGCTTCTGGCAAACCAGAGCAGCGCACGGAAACGCCGTTTACCTTCCCGCCAGAGCGGTTCCTATTTATCTACTTGCACTTTGACGTGCTTTCGAACTGCTAGGTGGGCAGGAGCTGGGACCGAGCAACGGGAGCTCACCCCGTCGCAGGGATTCGAACCACCGACCTTCTGATCGGCAAGCCCTAGGCTCTGTGGTTTAACCCACAGCGCCACCTGGGTCCCTGTACTCTAGTCCGAACTTAAAAATGGAAAGCATAATGCTGGTAGTCAACAAAAGAGGTTTAAAGACTGTCTTAAGACAAATCTTTAAAAATGTAGTACAGTGGTACCTCTGGTTAAGTACTTAATTTGTTCCGGAGGTCCGTTCTTAACCTGAAGCACCACTTTAGCTAATGGGACCTCCTGCTGCCGCTGCGCCGCCAGAGCACGATTTCTGTTCTTAGCAGAGTTCTTAACCTGAAGCGTATTTAACCCGAGGTACCACTGTATAAGGTAAAGGTACCCCAGACAGTTAGGCCCAGTCGCGGACGACTCTGGGGTTTCAGCGCTCATCTCACTCTATAGGCCAGTGATGGCTAACCTTGACACCCCAGATGTTTTGGAACTACAACTCCCATCATCCCTAGCTAACAGGATCAGTGGTCAGGGATGATGGGAGTTGTAGTCCCAAAACATCTGGAGTGTCAAGGGTAGCCATCACTGCTATAGGCCAAGGGTGCCGGTGTTTGTCCAGACAGCTTCCGGGTCATGTGGCCAGCATCACCAAGCTGCTTCTGGTGAACCAGAGCAGCGCACGGAAACGCCGTTTTAACTTCCTGCCGGAGCGGTTCCTATTTATTTACTTGCACTTTGACGTGCTTTCGAACTGCTAGGTGGGCAGGAGCTGGGACCGAACAATAGGAGCTCACCCCGGCGTGGGGATTCGAACCGCCGACCTTCTGATCGACAAGCCCTAGGCTCTGTGGTTTAGACTACAGCGCCACCCGTAGTATAAACACCGACAATTGGGAAACACTGGCCGGCGAGCGCTCCAATTGGAGAACAGCCTTTACCAAAGGTGTCATGGGCTTTGAAGACACTCAAACTCAGGATGCAAGGGAGAAACGTGCTAAGAGGAAGGCACGCTTGGCAAACCCTCACCGTGATCAACTCCCACCCGGAAACCTATATGGAAGGACGTGTGGATCCAGAATTGGCCTCCACAGGCACTTACGGACTCATTGTTAAAACCGTGTTTAGGGAAAGACAATCTTAGTCGGATACGAGGGATCGCCAAAGAAAGACTGACTGACTTACCAGACATCAGGATTGCGAAGAGCAAGGCGCATTACGTAGAGGCCAGCGCCGGCCCCTCCAACTCCAATAAAGACGAACAGAGGAATCAACTGTGGTAAACAGAATGTTTCGAGATCAAAACAGAAGTTGAATACCAGGAGAAGTCGCCATCGCACGTTTGAACCGAAGGGAAATGTGTCAGACCCCAAAGTAGGTAACCTGATGTCCTTAAAAGGATGAGGATATGGAAAGGAAAGAACGGGGTGGGGGGGAGGTATGTGCAAAGGGAAAGTTGTCACTGGTAGGGACACATATTCAAAACCACCTGCGTCCATGTTTTCTGTCCAAGATAATGTGGCCCCATCAGGATGGGGAAGCCTGGAGAAGAGAAGGTTAAGGGGTGATATGATAGCTACGTTCAAATATATAAAAGGATGTCATATGGAGGAAGGAGAAAGGTTGTTTTCTGCTGCTCCAGAGATGCGGACACGGAGCAATGGATTCAAACTACAAGAAAGAAGATTCCACCTAAACATTAGGAAGAACTTCCTGACAGTAAGAGCTGTTTGACAGTGGAATTTGGTGCCAATGAGTGTGGTGGAGTCTCCTTCTTTGGAGGTCTTTAAGCAGAGGCTTGACAGCCACCTGTCAGGAATGCTTTGATGGTGTTCCTGCTTGGCAGGGGGTTGGACTGGATGGCCCTTGTGGTCTCTTCCAACTCTATGGTTCTATGACCTCCTATGACACAGTGTGGGTGGGTGGGAGAGGTCAACTGTGAATCACACCTCCACACACACAAGCAACCCTTTGGGCAGACAACGTGCCTCTTCAGTCTGCTCCCAGGTTGTTAACTAATGTTTTTTAAGTCTCCCATTGCAATTTTTATTTACGAGAGAATTTCTAA
Source organism: Darevskia nairensis (assembly GCA_034642065.1). NCBI lineage: Eukaryota > Metazoa > Chordata > Lepidosauria > Squamata > Lacertidae > Darevskia > Darevskia nairensis. The sequence goes on from JAWWNI010000924.1 coordinate 735,419, forward strand.
CCTGCCTTTCTTCCAAAGATTCCTGGGGAGGTTAGGTACATTATAACAAAACGCAAGAGAATAAAAGTGATTCAACACTGCTTGTACAAAACAGATAAAAGCATAGCACACCCCCATGAACCACCTGGGCTCTCCTCTTCGACAGAAACAAAATTCCTATTACCTGCCTGCCCACCCAAAAAATCCCAGGCAAACAGGTTCGTTTTCACAGGATTATCAATGCAGATGTTGTTGAAAGCCAACTCCCATCGGCATCAGCATAGCCAACGGTCAGAGATGATGGGAGTTGGGCCAACAACATCTGGAAGGCACTAAGTTGGGGGTGGCTGCCACAAACCTCTTTGCCGGGTCTCTTTTGGCAGTGGTGGTTAGCAAAATTAAGGAGGTATTATCCTTCTCTTACCAAGAGAAATCCAATCTTTCCTAAACCATCTTTGGAGGGGGAAGGGGCCATTGCCCTAAAAAAAGCTGCATCCTAACCCCTTAGACTAAAACAATACGATACAAGCCTATTCACTCATTTTTCTGTGCCTATTATTTATTTACAAGTTTTATATTTCTTATCGTATGCTATGTTTACCTCTCCACCCGCTGCAGAGAGGAAGGGAGTGGTGGTGTTGCTTAAAAATAAAACGAAATTCGTTGCAACCTGCTCTGGTTTTTCTAGCATTACTAAAAATAAAACAGAATTCTGTTGCCATCTGGGGTTCTCCTCACCCCCCACCCCGACCTTGCATACCTAAAAAAAAAAAGGATTTGTTGCAATCTGTTTCCTTTCCTCGCGTAATTAAAAAGCAAAGGAGAATTTGTTGCAATCTGGGTTTCCCTCCCCTGCTTTGCACACCTAAAAATAAAACAAAAGAGGGTTTGTTGCAATCTGTTTCCTTTCCTCGAGTAATTAAAAGTAAAGGACAATTCGTTGCAATCTGGGGGTTGGTTTCAGTTACAGGTTTGTTTGTTTTGTTGCAATCTGGGGGGGTTTGTTTGTTTGTTTTCGTTCCTTTGCATACCTAAAAAAAAAGATAGGATTTGTTGCAATCTGTTCTCTGTCCTCGCGTAATCAAAAGGCAAAAGGGGAATTTGTTGCAATGTGGGGTTTTTTTTGTTTTCCTTGGCAACAAATCCTCTTTTATTTTATTTTTTTTAGGTATGCAATCTTGTGTCGCCGTCTTCCTCCGGGCGACTTAACAAAATTCAAAATAAAACGGAAGAATGCAATTAAAAAATTGGGGACAGAAGGGAAAAGGAGGCGGCTGGGCTCCCCCTCCCCGCCTATAGCGCTTCCTTCTCCTTGGGAAACAAACCCCTCCCCCTCGCCTATAGCGCTCCCTCCGGGACTCACGCTCGGGTGCTTCCTCGCGTGGGTGAGCATGAGGCGGAACATGATGGCGGCGGCGGCGAACCGGACGGCGGCGAAGGAGGAGCTGCAGCGACAACAACAGCCACGACCGTCCCTTTTTTCCCTTCTGCCTCTGAGGCCGCCTGACGAGCGCCCAATGTCACTCGAGGACCCCTCGCGAGGACCACGCGAGGGCTGCCCGGGAATCGCCTGCAGGGAAAAGGAAGCGTTCGCCGCCCCCAGCCACGCCCTCCGAAGAATACCATCCGTTCAAAAATGCCGCCCGGAGGTTCGAGGCGGGCGCCCGGCTCGAATAAGTCGATTTCTCCCCTCCGTCCGCGTCGAAGGAAATGCAGGCAGTTGGGTAGACAGCTACAAAGGGGGGGGGAAAGGAGGAGCGGAGGGGCAGGCAGACAACGGCCGGCCGCTAGGGGTCGCGCAGGACTACAACTCCCGCCACGCCGGACTGTCGGAGACGATGGCTGGGGCTGCTGGGAGTTGGAGTCCGAAGGTATCTGCTGGACTGGTATGCTGCGTGTGGCTGGAGGGAGCCAAAGGCAGGAGGCGTGGCGCAGCACCCGCCCCTTGCAGGGGTGTCTGGCGTTGTAAGCTTGGCAGGTGCTGCCGACTTGGAGGAAAGGAGGATTCCTGATGGATCTGCAGGACTTTTGCACAGGCCTGGTCCCCCAGAATTACAGACCATCAGATAAACAGATTAGATCAGGGGTCAGCAAACTTTTTCAGCAGGGGGCCAGTCCACTGTCCCTCAGACCTTGTGGGGGGCCGGTCTATATTTTGGAAATAAATAAATAAACGAATTCCTATGCCCCGCAAATAACCCAGAGATGCATTTTAAATAAAAGCAATGTAAAAACACGCTGATTCCCGGACCAGATTTAGAAAGCGATCTAGCGGGATCCGACCCCCGGGCCTTAGTTTGCTTACCCATGGATCAGCACCAGATGGGGGTGTGCGTGTGCAATCACCCCCGAACCGCCCCATCCTGTATTTTGCCAAAACAAGGGGGGCAACCGTACCTCCAGATGGTTTGAACTACATCAGCTCCGGTCATTCTGGCTGGGGGGTGATGGGAGCTGAGCTTCAAAACGCCTGAAAGGCACGAGGCGTGTTTTATGTATTTATTTTAATTGCATTAAAATGCGGTTAAAATAAATGCATTTAGTTGCATTTCAGCTCCCTGGTATGTCAGTGCAAGAACCAAGCAAATAAATATCGGTGTATTTTATGTATTTATTTTAATTGCATTTAAATGCAATTAAAATAAATGCATTTAATTGCATTTAGTTGCATTTCAGCTCCCTGGTATGTCAAACGGGAAAGGCAGGCGCGGGACGGGGAGCGAGCGCGCCCCCGACTATGACGGAGAAAAGGGGCCGGGCGGAGGCGGCGCTTCCCTCCCGAGTCCCGCCCACCCTTCCCCGCTCGGTCTCTTCCAAGCTGGGGCTGCTGCTGCTGCTGCCGCTGCCGCTGCTCGTGCCGCCGAAATGGCCCTGAGGCTGCCGCTCCAGCTGGGCCGCTCCTCGTCTGCCTCCAGTAAGCCGGACACAGCCACGCAACCCCGGCGCCTTGGCCCAGCTAGAGGACCGTGCGTGAGCCGCCAAGGGGGTGGGGGACTCCAACTCCCATCAGGCCCCGCGGGAGGAGACTATGATGAGGGATGGTGGGAATTGGAGTCCGGAGGGGGAGGAGGTGGCCAAGATGGCGCCCTCCGATGGCTTTCGCGGAGCGCCAGCTCCCATCAGCCCCCGCGGCTAACGGGGGATGATGGGAGCTGTAGTGCAACATCTGGGAGGCCCGAGCAGGTTCTCTAGTCTAGTCTAGCCTCTTCTCTTCCCACCCAGTTTTGAAGTAGGGGGTGGGGGGTGGGAACTGGTTTGAACTGGGCTGCAAAAATGGTGATAGGCCTACGTCTTCCTGCCAAGTTGTGGTTTAATATTGTACCAGCCTGTCTTTCTCTGTTTTCTGTGCTGTTGTTACTATTCTTACTACTGCTATTAATAGCAGTAGTAGTAATAATCATAATTATTAATTACATAGTATTACATAATAGTAATAGCAGTAATAGTAATAATCATAATTTATTTTGGGTTTGGGCTGTTTCAACATGCCCCCAAGCTTAAAACTGTGGTGTTTCCCACCCACTTCTTGTTATAAGTTGCCTCGTTTATTATAGCTGTTAGATTGCCGCTTTGCTAGGACATCCCATTGAATAGTGTGATAAAACACAAATGCCCCTGAGATCCTCCTCGTTCAACAGCAGCGCCCCTTGCATTCTTTGTGGGAACCGGTGGAAATCAATGTTTTCCCCAGGTGCTCGTGAAGCGAAGGGGAAATCTGCACCCATTTTTTAAAACAAAATAATAATAATTAAAAAATTCCTTCCAGTAGCACCTTAGAGACCAACTAAGTTTGTTCTTGGTATGAGCTTTTGTGTGCATGCACACTTCTTTGTTTTTTAAAAAATGTGACACAGGTGCAGTTTGTTAAAAGCACAAGGCAGCGGACAGGAGCCAAATGGTGACAGCTCAGCTCGGGAGATCTGTGACGTGTCAGTCATGTAAATTTTAAATCCAGAACTGCAGCAGCGTTTTGACCCAACAGCATCCAAATTCACAGGAATTCTGAGGAAATTCAGAATAGCTGCCCCTCTTTAGCAAGCTGTGCTTATAGTGGTAACGCCTCTGTTCTCAAGAAAGCACTTGGCTATTTTTGTTCTGCATTGCATAAGTTTGGCTGTGCAAGTGGGTCTTCTATTTGTAACTTCCTGTAATTGCATATCTATGGTCGCCGACCGTAGATATGCTCTCCTTTATACTTTCTTGTTGAACCCAGCTGAGTCATAAAATGTGAAACCCAGTGGTGTTTCCCCACTCTTTCTGTGCACTCTTAGGACTGGAGTGCTGTACATGTGATATCAGGCAATTGCTGCTTTATTCCATATTATTATTACTATTACTATTATTATTATTATTTCCACATTCATTCATTCATGATAAAAGGTCTCATGGGCTAAAGCTGGGCCTCGACTCAATCTCAGACACCTCTTTTTAAAGCGCCCTAAATAGGTAAAGACACTCCCTGAAACCTTGGATATCTACTACCAGTTGGAATAGATGGGTTGTGCTGGCTGAGGCTGATGGGCAGCGCAGCATCTCCTGGAGGGCACCAGGTTGGCAAAGGCTGGAACAGATCATCCTGGGATAGGTGGACCCAGGACCGGTGCTAGGGATTTTGGCGCCCTAGGCGAGGGGGCAGGCCACGTGACGTCATTGCGCATGATGTACGGTGCCCCGCCCCCTGCCAGCCGACTGCCCCGCGCCGCCGCGGTTTTTGCCGCTGGTTGGGGCAGCACTAGGCGGGGGGCGAGGGGCAGGCTGGCCAGCGCCCCCTCCATTTTGGTGCCCCCGCCGTGGTTTTCACCCCAAGCTGCTTGCTCCGCCGCTGGTTGGGGCAGCACCGGCCAGGCTGGCCAACGCCCCCTCCATTTTGGCGCCCTAGGCAACTGCCTAGTTCGCCTTAATGGACGCGCCGGCCCTGGGTGGACCCAATGGTCAGCTCCCTATGCTCTCAGTATTCAGGCGAGAGAGAAAAAATCTGAATTTTGCTTTGAAACAATTTCTGTTAAATGCTTTTCATAAGGCGTATTATGTCTAAACAACTAAATAGGGGCCACAATTGGAAATTGGAGGGAGTGGTGTGAGCCCCACCGCAAAATGGCTACCAGGTAGCTTGTTCCTCAACATGAATACAAGGCAAAGTATTTCTGCCTTTTGCCCCCTGAAAAGCGCGACAGAATGCCTGTACGTGTTTCCTTTACAAAGATGAGCACATACAATTTGTTTGCCTGTGTTTGCCAGGGAACTTATTCAGGGTTTTGTTCCTGAATGCTTTATCCACACACTGTAGACCAGGCACCCCCAAACCCGGCCCTCCAAATGTTTTGGAACTACAATTCTCATCATCCCTGACCACTGGTCCTGTTAGCTAGGGATGGTGGGAGTTGTAGTCCCAAAACATCTGGAGGGCCGAGTTTGGGGGTGCCTACTGTAGACTGACTTGCTCATAGCTGTCTAGGCCAGCCTTTCCTCAACCTGGTGTTCTCCAGATGTTTTGGATGGCAACTGGCTGGGGCTGATGGGAGTTGTAGTCCGAAACATCTTTAGGACATGCAGTTAGGGACAGCTGGTCTAGGTTAACATACTGGAAAGCATTCATATGGGTATTATTATTGCTTAATGTCATTTTAGGCTTCAGTGCTCTCTCCTTGTCCTTTCCAGGTTTGTTCAGGAGTTTCTTAGTACATCGCTCAGTTGGTTGGCATGTCTGTCTCGGGAGGCAATGGATGAGTGTGCCTTTTGAGAGCCAGTGTGGTGTAGTGGTTAAGAGCGGTGGACTCTGGTGAACCGGGTTCGCGTCTCCTCTCCTCCCCATGCAGCTGCTGGGTGAACTTAGGGTAGCCACATTTCTCTGAAGTCTCTCAGCCCCACTCACCTCACAGAGTGTTTGTTGTTGGGGAGGAAGGGAAAGGAGAAGGTTAGCCTCTTTGGGACTACTTCGGGTAGTGATAAAGCGGGATATCAAATCCAAACTCTTCTTCTTCTTGAAATGTGGGTGACCAACGGCAGTTCTGCTCGTAGCTTTCAGTGGAAGAGCGATTATTGGAAGCTCTTGAGAGCCCTCTGTATGGAAGCACCCTTAGATGACAAATACCTCTGGATGAGATTGGTGCTTCAAAGACACACTTGGATCTGAAGTATCTATGTTCAGCAGTCTTCGACGTTCAGTCTTCCTGCCTGTCGCCTGTCTCCTTAATCTATATTGAGTACTGCTCTGTGTGGTGTAGTGGTTAAGAGCGGTGGACTCATAATCTGGTGAACCGGGTTCGCGTCTCCGCTCCTCCACATGCAGCTGCTGGGTGACCTTGGGCTAGTCCCACTTCTCTGAAGTCTCTCAGCCCCACTCACCTCACAGAGTGTTTGTTGTGGGGGAGGAAGGGAAAGGAGAATGTGAGCCGCTTTGAGACTCCTTCGGGTAGTGATAAAGCGGGATATCAAATCCAAACTCTCCTCCTTCTCCTTCTCCTTCTCCTTCTCCTTCTCCTTCTCCTTCTCCTTCTCCTTCTCCTTCTCCTTCTCCTTCTCCTTCTCCTCCTTCTCCTCCTCCTCCTCCTCCTCCTTCTCCTTCTCCTTCTCCTTCTCCTTCTCCTTCTCCTTCTCCTTCTCCTTCTTCTTTTGGGCTGAAGTCAAGCTGTTGGACGGTCATTTGTTTGTCCAGGCTGATTTAAGCAAATGGAAAAGGCAGGTATTCTAAGAAGTCCCTCCTGAACCATCACTTCCTATTTGTATATCATAGGGTCTGTGTTGCTGCACAGAGCTTTGGGTGATGCCCACTTCAGCACAGAAGGGAATCCTGAAATCCCTCCCAAGCGGCCGCTCAAGAAAGCAAAGTTGCCTGTGGGTCGTTTCGATGAGGCAGAGGAGTCCAGTGCAGAGAAGGAGCCACTGGAAAGTAGGTATTTTATGTGTGTGTTTAATATATAAATGCAAACATTTGGGAAATGGTAGACCCAGTTCTGACATGCCATGCCTCTCAAACTGGGGCATGAAGATCTTTAGCGGAAGTTATTTGGACCTTCCTCCAGCCATTTTCAATGGTTATTAGTGAACAATTATCACCATTCTTTTATTCGACCGTCAGTCAGAAAAATACATTTGTACAGAATTAAAAGCATCTGAGAGAACTTTGAAAAAAGGAAACATAATTCACAATAGAATGGAACTAAACAAATAGCCCCATGTTGATACAATCAATTAAAATCTTGCGACACTTAGAAGCTAAAAAAAGAGATTTAGCCACCAGGGAGGCTGTATTTCTAGTAATATTATTCAGTAAATATAAAACCTGTCTTTCTAAGACATAACACCAGTCCTGAAAGACCTACATTGGCTCCCAGTACGTTTCCGAGCACAATTCAAAGTGTTGGTGCTGACCTTTAAAGCCCTAAATGGCCTCAAAGGTCCAGTATACCTGAAGGAGCGTCTCCACCCCCATCGTTCAACCCGGACACTGAGGTCCAGCTCCGAGGGCCTTCTGGCGGTTCCCTCACTGCGAGAAGCAAAGCTACAGGGAACCAGGCAGAGGGCCTTCTCGGTGGTGGCACCCGCCCTGTGGAACGCCCTCCCATCAGAGGTCAAAGAGAAAAACAACTACCAGACTTTTAGAAGACAGCTGAAGGCAGCCCTGTTTAGGGAAGTTTTTAATCTGTGATGTGTTAATGTATTTTAATGTTTTCTGGAAGCCGCCCAGAGTGGCTGGGGAGACCCAGCCAGATGGGCGGGGTATAAATAATAAATTATTATTATTATTATTATTATTATTATTATTACCCAGCTAACTTGGCTTGTAGCCCCCTGCATAAGGAGATAGGTAACAACTCTTTCAAGAACTCCATCCAGGAATGTGACACAGAGTAACCCTCTGGCGGTTTGAGCCGAAACTTCCCATTTATGTGCATTTTGCTGTGCTTCCTTCTTCAGAATTTCCAGATGGCGTCAATCCTGTCACAAAAGAGAGAGGTGGACCCAAAGGCCCTGAACCGACTCGCTATGGAGACTGGGAACGCAAAGGACGATGTATAGATTTTTAAAGGGCTCCCAGTACTGTTAAAACGACATATTTGGGTGAAGGGAAAACGGGTGAGGAGACATTCATGTGCTGCAGAGTGTTGTATTTATTTAATGGCATTTATTTAACGGCAATTGAGAGGGATACTTTCTGGGAATAAATATATATTCTACACAAGGTTAGCAGTGTGTGGTTGCCTTTCCCCCCTGCTAGGTCCTTGGTGGCGATGGAAATATGTAGAAAGATGACTTCCGGCAAGGGTGCGCTGGTGAGCGGGTCAAGGAAAAGGGACCTGACATAGTCGGGTCACCTATCCACCAGCGGAGGACCTTGGGGGAGGGGGAAGCGGCGCCTCCAATCCCACCCCATTTTTAAAATTTTTTTAACTTCATTGAAAAAAAGAGATAATAGACACACACACACAACCCCCCACACCTCACAAAGTGGCACCATCAGAGAGGGGTGACACTTTTTAATATTTTTTAATATTTTTTTAATTTTTATTATTATTATTTATTTATTATGTTAACTTTATTGAAAAAAAGAGATAATAGACACACACACAAAACCCCCACACCTCACAAAGTGGCACCATCAGAGGGGGGTGACACTTTTTATTTTTATTTATTTTTTACATTATTATTATTATTCTTATTTTTTAACTTTATTGGAAAAAAGAGATAATAGACACACACACAAAAAAAACCCTCACACCTCGCAAAGTGGCACCATCAGAGGGGGGTGACACTTTTAAAAATTTTTTAAAAAAATTTAAAAATTAAAGTGGGGGGGGGGTGACAAAAAAAATCCGCCCCGGGTACCACCTGAGCTTGCTACGCCTCTGGGTCGAGGAACTGATTTGAGTACCGTGAAGGAGACAGCTAGAAAGAAACCCCGTGTGTCGAAATACTGGGGGAAATTAGAAGCTTTTCACACAACCACCTTGCGACAGACAAAAGCAAAGTAGAGGGCAGAACTTCGTGCCGGCACTGGGAATCAGTGGAGGCTACGGAGAGGAGCCAGATGGGAAAGGAGCGGGTGGCATAAAGGGATAAAAAGAACGTACTTACACAAATAAAGAGAACGTTTCTCCGCAGAGAAAAAAAAAAGGAAATACGTAGAAAGACAATAAGTAGACTTACTGGCCCTTATTCACCTTTCTTTCTGGAAATGCACAGTAAGGAAAAAATAGGAGATACAATTCTGGGCTGTATTAACAGAAGCATAGAGTCCCAGATGATGAGAATGATACCTCTCTATCCTGTTTTGGTCAGACCTGGAATACAGTGTCTAGTTCTGGGCAGTGCAGTTTAAGAAGGATAGCAATTAAGTGGAATGTGTTTATAGCAGCCTTTGACAACTGGGTATAATAATAATATAATAATAATAATATTTTTTTATTTATACCCCGCCCATCTGGCTGGGTTTCCCCAGCCACTCTGGGCGGCTTTCAACCGAATATTAAAAACAATACAGCATCAAACATTAAGAACTTCCCTAAACAGGGCCGCCTTCAGTTGTCTTTTAAAAGTAAAATAGTTGCTTATTGCCTTGACATCTGCTGGGAGGGCGTTCCACAGGGCAGGCGCCACCACCGAGAAGGCCATCTGCCTGGTTCCCTGTAACCTCGCATCGAGGGAACTGCCAGAAGGCCCTCGGCGCTGGATCTCAGTGTCCGGGCTGGGCGATGGGAGTGGACTACAAATCCCATCAGCGCCAGCCAGAAAGCAGGCTGTCCATGAGTTCTGCTCCAAGGGGCACCAGCAAAACAGAAAGCACCCAACTGGATCAAATTACAAGAAATAAGAAATTCCTGGCAGTACAGGCCGTTCAGATGATATTGCTGTGGAAAGGGGAGGGTTCTCCTTTGCCAGAGTTTTTTTTCAGCAGAGGCTGGATTCCTACTGGTCAAAGATGCCGACGGACTTCTTGCTTTGGCAGAAGTTAGGACTTGATCTGTGAGGTCCCTTCTGAGGCAATATAGCAATTATTAGTTTGTTTTAAACCCATTTTACATCTATGTAAAGCGGTGGCTGCAAATTCCATCGTTTCCTTATATGTGAAGAAGTGTTTCTTTCTATCTGTCCTGGATGGTTATTAGGGCCCGCTATGGATGGTTATTAGGGCCCGGGACGCGGGTGGCACTGTGGGTTAAACCACAGAGCCTAGGGCTTGCTGATCAGAAGGTCGGCGGTTCGAATCCCCATAACAGGGTGAGCTCCCATTGCTCGGTCCCATCTCCTGCCAACCTAGCAGTTCGAAAGCACGTCAAAGTGCAAGTAGATAAATAGGAACCGCTTCGGCGGGAAGGTAAACGGCGTTTCCGTGCGCTGCTCTGGTTCACCAGAAGCGGCTTAGTCATGCTGGCCACATGACCTGGATGCTGTACGCCGGCTCCCTCAGCCAATAATGCGAGATGAGCGTGCAACCCCAGTCAGTCACGACTGGACCTAATGGTCAGGGGTCCCTTTACCTTTACCTATGGCGTTTGTATTTTGCTTTCTACTGTTTTCGTACCACATTTTGTCCTAGCGCCTCAGGTCCTCTACAGCTGTGAACAATCGCAGCTTCTTTTGAGGTTGATGTGACCGCGACTGGTGTAAATTTTCAAGTTTGGGACGCCTCAAAATATCCTCAGTATTCCCAGTTGTGCCCTCCAGATGGCAGAGCTGCCTGCCAGGGCTGAAGCCTCATGAGCTTTTGAATTTGCAGGCCAGTGATGGGTGCTGTTGGGTGCCACGTCCCAAAATGGGGCTTCCCTCTTAGGCTCCCTGCCTTCACAGTGGACTCCAGTTCAGGAACGGGGACCCTCTGGCCCTCCAGATGTTTGCTGGACCCTGACCCTCACCAGTCCCAAAACATCTGGAAGCCTGGGGAAGGTCAGGAGCAGGGATGGAGCCCTTTGACCTTCCAGATGTTTGCAAGTATGGGTGGGTGCAGGGCCGGATTTAGGTTTGATGAGGCCCTGAGCTACTGAAGGTAATGGGGTCCTTTATATGTCCAGCTGTCCTTTGTCAACAACAAATGGTCGCTGTTTTTTGTTACAGGTAGGTAGCCGTGTTGGTCTGCTGTAGTCTAAACAAAATTTAAAAAAAAAATTCCTTCCAGTAGCACCTTAGAGACCAACTGAGTTTGTTCTTGGTATGAGCTTTCGTGTGCATGCACACTTCTTCAGATACACTGAAACAGAAGTCACCAGACTTCTGGTGTTACTGGAAGGATTTTTATTTATTTTTTATTTTGTTTCCCTGTTTTTTGTGTTGAATATATGCTATATGGTAATTTATGAACCTAATAGGTATCTAAAGCCATTTGCACATAACAAAATATGTATTTTATCAAAGTAACTGTTGAACTGAAATACAGTTAAGAAGGAAGTATATTAATAGTGAAATATAAATAAGAAGTATATTAATAGTGAAATAATTATTAAGCTATTAAGGAGCCTACACAACACAAAACACTGTTGCTGTATGTAGGTTTTATTTTATTTGTTTTTTATCTTATATTTTGGAAATGTACATCCAGGTGTTTTTTTCCTTTAAAATTTTGGGGGGCCCCAAGAGAGTGGGGCCCTAAGCTATAGCTTGTTTAGCTTATACGTAAATCCTTTTTTTTTTTTGCAAAATTGTTTATTGTTCAATCCTCATATGTACAATTATTCAATCATATATACAATATTAACCAATCGTATAATAACATACAATATACGTTCCATGCACAATTCGACATAAAATAAAATTAAAAAGGAAATACAGTTACTGTATCTGCCTGATTTTGTTATTGTCCATAATGGGGTTGTTTATACGTAAATCCAGCACTGGGCGGTGTCTGCATCCAGCAAACATCTGGACCCATCCCTGGCCCTGTCCTCTCCCAGCCTCCAGCTGTTTGGGACTCCAACTCCCATCAGCTCCGTGGGCGGGGGCCAGACATTGCCATAGAAAGCGAGGCGGGCAGCGTCCCTCGCGCCTCTCAGCCCGGACTTCCGGCCGCGGCCATGTTTCTCCCTGGCGCCGCCCTCCCGCCAGTAGTTCGGCCCCCGCTTCCGCTTCCGGCCCTACTTCCTGAAAGGTTGGCATTTAAAGCCCCGCTGCCCGTGCAGGGAGGCTGCTCCGCTGCGATTCAGCTGCGCGCCGTCCCCTGCGGCTGAAGGAGGCGCGTTTGTGGAGGCAGCCCTCGCCCTTCTCTTGCAGAGCCTCGCCTGCTCCTGGATAAGAAATTGCCTGAGGAAATCGCATGCAAAGAGAATTTCCCTCTCTTGGCGCGCCGCAACAGCCATTTTTTATTTTCCAAGAAGCGGTTATTTATTTACTTTTGCAATAGCAAAAAACGTATTTATTTTTTGCATTACATTTTACTTCATTTAATTTTTTTATTTTTTTGCATTAGCCCTTTAAAAGCATTTTGGGGGGGGGGTTGCATTTTTTTTTTATATTTGATTTTATTTTTGCAATAGCCCACCCTGCAGCCGGTAGCAGGACAGCGTGGGCTTCTTTTCCTGCAAGGGGTCTGGAGAGCTTGCCATCCCCTCCTGGTGCCTTCCCCACCCACCCAGTCTTATATCAAGGGCCCGGTTTTTCATTTTTGCAAGCGAGCGATTCCGTTTGCCCGGCGGCTCCGCCTGCAGCTGCTCGTCTTCCATTCATCGGCGAGCAGGTTTCCTCCCGGAGCCCAGGAGCGCCTCCTCGGCCCCCGTTTGCAAGATGTTCAGCTGGCTGGGCAACGACGACCGGCGGAGGAAAGACCCCGAGGTGTTCCAGACGGTGAGCGAGGGGCTGAAGAAACTCTACAAAACCAAGCTGCTCCCTTTGGAAGAATACTACAAATTCCACGAGTTTCATTCGCCCGCCTTGGAAGATGCGGACTTTGACAACAAGCCCATGGTCCTCCTTGTGGGACAGTATTCCACCGGCAAGACCACCTTCATAAGGTAAAAACTGCTGGGTCTTAGTTATCATTAGTATTCATTCGATTTTGTAAACATCTGTTTTATTTTTTATTTTTATAAAATCACATTGTTGTTCAGTCGTTCAGTCGTGTCCGACTCTTCGTGACCCCCTGGACCAGAGCACGCCAGGCACTCCTGTCTTCCACTGCCTATCTATCTATCATTTATCTATCTATCTATCTGCCTGTTGTTGTTGTTCAGTCGTTCAGTCGTGTCCGACTCTTCGTGACCCCCTGGACCAGAGCACGCCAGGCACGCCTATCCTTCACTGCCTCTCGCAGTTTGGCCAAACTCATGTTAGTAGCTTTGAGAACCCTGTCCAACCATCTCATCCTCTACCGTCCCCTTCTCCTTGTGCCCTCAATCTTTCCCAACATCAGGGTCTTTTCCAGGGAGTCTTCTCTTCTCATGAGGTGGCCAAAGTACTGGAGCCTCAACTTCAGGATCTGTCCTTCTAGTGAGCATACAGGGCTGATTTCTTTAAGAATGGATAGGTTTGATCTTCTTGCAGTCCATGGGACTCTCAAGAGTCTCCTCCAGCACCATAATTCAAAAGCATCCATTCTTCGGCGATCAGCCTTCTTTATGGTCCTGCTCTCACTTCCGTACATTACTACTGGGTAAACCACAGCTTTAACTATACGGACCTTTGTCGGCAAGGTGATGTCTTTGCTTTTTAAGATGCTGTCTAGGTTTGTCATTGCTTTTCTCCCAAGAAGCAGACGTATTTTAATTTCATGACTGCTGTCACCATCTGAAGTGATCATGGAACCCAAGAAAGTGAAATCTCTCACTGCCTCCATTTCTTCCCCTTATATTTGCCAGGAGGTGATGGGACCAGTGGCCATGATCTTAGTTTTTTTGATGTTGAGCTTCAGACCATATTTTGTGCTCTCCTCTTTCACCCTCATTAAAAGGTTCTTTAATTCCTCCTCACTTTCTGCCATCAAGGTTGTTTCATCAGCATATCTGAGGTTGTTGAAATCATCATCACCCTGTCTTCTCCCTCTTATATCCTAACAACTATACAATAATCTCTAAGGCTCATCGTTCAAATTCTGCTCGCAAATTCATCATACTATAACATTTCTTTAAATGTTCCGAAAAAGGCTTCCATTCTTCCGCAAAGCATCATTAGGTTCTCTTTATTTTTGCTGTTAGCTTGGCCAATAGACCATCATTGTACCAACTCAATTTGTATACGGCCCTTTTATCTGACGATCTTACGAAGGTGTACAACATTAAAAACAGAATTTACATAGCATTATTTAAAAAAACCCATAGAAACATAACTTGCATAGCATAATAGAAGACCATAAAACAATAGCAGGGAAAAACATCATAATGACAGTCCCCCCCCCCCCACGTTTCATAGAATCATGGAGTTGGAAGGGACCACCAGGGGTCATCTAGTCCAGGGGTCAGCAACCTTTTTCAGCAGGGGGGCCGGTCCACCATCCCTCAGACCATGTGGGGGGCCGGACTACTGTATATTTTGGGGGGGGGGAATGAACAAATTCCTATGCCCCACAAATAACCCAGAGATGCATTTTAAAGAAAAGGACACATTCTACTCATGTAAAAACACGCTGATTCCCGGACCGTTCGCAGGCCGGATTGAGCAGGCGATTGGGCCGCATCCGGCCCATGGGCCTTAGGTTGCCTACCCCTGATCTAGTCCAAAGGCTATAGATTAATTAATGGCCAAAGGTGAAGGTAAAGAGTTTTTTCCTGGTGCCGAAAGGCAAGCAGTGATGGTGCTTGCCAAGAGCATTCCACAGGCAGGGAGCCACCACCAAAAAGGCCCTTTCTCGTGTTGTCACCTCCACCAAACCTCTTGGGGATAGGGGACACAGAGAAGGGTCTCGGACAACACATGCAGGACTCGGGTTGGTTCGTATGGGGAGAGGCAGTCCTTATATCATTTCTGGTGGGGGGAATACATTATTGCTCGCCTGTATTGGCAGGGGTGGGGTGTGCCTGCATGAAAACTGCCCTGGTGGGCGCATATTTCAGTTCATAGTACAATGGTTGTAAGGCGCTTCTGGACTTTTTGTAGTGGGAAAGAGGTATAAATTTAATAAGCCTAATCTCTCTAGTTCCTTTTTGTGCTCCCTTCTTCTGACTTCGATTTTGGAGTTAGGAGACTTTCAGCTTGTGCTTTTGTATCCATTGACTTCTTTCCCAAAATGCCGGCCTCTTAAACAGCTGCCTGGTGAAACACAGGGCAGATCTACACCTTGTATTTAAAGCACCTTCAATGTGCATATAAAGTACATGGCATTGCCCAACGGATCCTGGGAACTGTAGTTTCTCACTCCCCCGAGCTACAATTCCCAACACCCGTGTCAAACTACAATTCCCAGGACTATTTGGGGGCAAGCCATGTGCTATGAAGGTGCTTTAAATGTATGTTTTGGATAATAATACTAATAATAATTTATTATTTGTACCCCGCCCATCTGGCCGGGTCTCCCCCCCGCCACTCTGGGCGGCTTCCAACAAATATCAAAATACATTAAAATATCACAGATTAAAAACTTCCTTAAACAGGGCTGCCTTCAGGTATTTTCTAAATGTCAGATAGTTGTTTATCGCTTTGACCTCTGATGGGAGGGCGTTTCACAGGGCGGGCGCCACTACCAAGAAGGCCCTCTGCCTGGTTCCCTGTAGCTTTGCTTCTCGCAATGAGGGAACCACCAGAAGGTCCTCGGCGCTGGATCTCAGTGTCCGGCTGAACGGTGGGGGTGGAGACGCTCCTTCAGGTCTACTGGGCCTTTGAGGCCGTTTAGGGCTTTCAAGGTCAGCACCAACACTTTGAATTGTGCTCGGAAACGTACTAGGTGCCAATGTAGTTCTCTCAGGACCGGTGTTATGTGGTCCCGGCGGCCACTCCCAGTCACCAGCCACCTGTGGAAGGCTTGGTGTGATACCAGGTGCATGAATTAATTTGTGCCGGCTATCAGGACATTGGCAACTATACCGGCGAATAATTTGCCGTGATTCTTCTCTGGGGGAAACTGTGGTCTTGGCCTTTGTATACAATCCCACGGGGAAAAATTGTGAGATCACTAGAGCTTGTGAAAACCTATGTGGCTCTTTTTGGTGAAAATTAGCACGAATCGTATGACATACCAAGAACATACTTTGCTGACCTTTTAAAAAACTGGCAAAATATTATGGGAATCCTGAAGAAGGAAATCCAGGAGTGTTAGTGTGTTGCAGGAGAAATAACAAAGGGGCTTGTGGCATCTTGAAGACTCGCAGATTTTATTATGGCGTAAACTTTAATGATAATCCTTAAGCTGCCACAGCAAGCGAGACTGTTTTCCCTGGGATGTCTCATGTTCACACAGCAAGTGGTGTTTACATGAGAGGAGTCTCTGGAATGCTGAGTACACAGATTCTGAGAAAATTATGGGCTGCTACTATGCTTAGATCACGTCTTTCCTAATTGGAGGATATTTTGGAGGAGAGAGAGGGGTGGGGAGAGATTTTAGGTGCCTTAGCTGGGTGGCATAGCAATTGCTCAGTGGCCCCTGGAGATTCGAAAAAATGCTTTTCAGGCTTCTCTCAAGTGGTACCCATCAACTTGCAGGTGTAGAAGAGCAAAGATGTTCTACTTTAAAGAAGGGGAGACCTAGAAACAGGGTCTGGGCAGTCATCGCAAACCCCATGGAAGATCACTAGTAGGAGACAGGGTGGATAAAAATCAATGTTTTTTTAAAAAAAATAAAAAAAAATCAGATTTTTTAAAATTTAAATCGATTTTTTTATTTAAATTGGAATTTTTAAAATCAAATGCTTTTGGAGTAAAAATCTTTCTAAATATAGCCTTCTATTTAAGTTACATTGTAGTCCAAAGGCTATTCATCAGGAAATAAGGATTTGTTTTAAGTTTATCAAGTGTGCTAAAACTCAGTCTAAGTTTTTTTAAAAAAATGTTTAACCACATCAGTTAACAAACATGGATACATATGCTATCATGTTATTGTTTTAGTTAAATAAATTGTTTAAATGGTTATTAAGGAAATGATTATTTTTCTCCTTCCAATAAAGTACAGCAGAAAAGTTGTCCAAATATAAACAGTTAACTTATTAAACCTCACCATAATTTCATAATTATCTGTCTATGTATTTCTAGTAGTATAACCAGATCAGTAATTTTTGATATAACTGTAAAAACTACTCTGAAAATTTATTATTCCAAAAATGAAACCTTCATATGGTTGTAAATATTAAGATTATACCAACAAGAATGAGTCTTTCTGTAAAAAAAAATATTTAAATCAAGTCTTACTGACTAGTGATTTAAATCAAGCCTTACTGACTAGTGATTTAAATCGTGATTTAAATCAATTTGAATTAAATCAAATCCACCCTGCTGGGCAGTCATCGCAAACCCCATGGAAGATCACTAGTAGGAGACTTATCTACCTGTGTCACCGTGAGATGGTTCAGGCTTAGTTCTCACTGAGTTGGTAAGGCTGTGTCTGGGTTGTACTACGTCAGACCGCAGGTGGGGACTCGTATAACTGAAATAGCCAGGCCAGACAGAGGCTTTTACCCTCTTGCTGAAAACTAGGCGTTGGGTCAGGGTTTGACCGTGGAACCTTTCCTGATACTAGATCAGAAGATAGAGCGAGCTGGTTTTCTCCTGCTCTGGAGGGTAGGACCAAGGGCTTCAAGTTACAAGAAAGCAGATTCTGTATAAGAACCAGGAAGAACTTTCTGACAGTAAGAGCTGTTTTACAGTGGAACGTTCCCCCTCGGGAAGTTGTGGACTCTCCTTCCTTGGAGGTTTTTAAGCAGAGGTCGGATGCTTTAGCTGAGATTCCTAAATTCTATGATTCTAGATCAAATCCATAGGAACAAAGGAAGCTGCCTTCTCCCAGTGGAGTTGTTCTGTCTAGTATTGGAGGTGCTTTGCCTTTGAACACAAATTGCAACAGCTGGAAAACAGCTTACGAGTTTTCCCCATAGGTACCTGGTACGCAGCGGGTGGCACTGTGGGTTAAACCACAGAGCCTAGGGCTTGCCGATCAGAAGGTTGACGGTTCGAATCCCCGCAATGGGGTGAGCTCCCGTTGCTCGGTCCCTGCTCCTGCCCACCTAGCAGTTCGAAAGCACACCAGCGCAAGTAGATAAATAGGTACCGCTCCGGCGGGAAGGTAAACGGTGTTTCCGTGCGCTGCTCTGGTTCACCAGAAGCGGCTTTGTCATGCTGGCCACATGACCCGGAAGCTGTACGCCGGTTCCCTCGGCTAATAATGCGAGATGAGCTCCGCAACCCCAGAGTCGTCCGCGACTGGACCTAACGGTCAGGGGTCCATTTACCTTTAGCTGCATTCAGGGACAGAATGCGAATCTAGGTTGGCCTTTGAATTGATCCTGCTGCCAGGTTCTTCCTACAGTGTGATCATGGAAGGAAGCAAATGTATCTGACCTTCCTCTTTGTCCAGTACATCTTCCAATGGGGAAGATTTTTCCAGGTATTATAGCCAGTTGTTATTTGTTAAATTTATTAGTCAGGTCCCCTCCCCCCCCTTTTTGCTACAGCAGTTCAAAGTGACTTACAATATGTTAAACAAGAAACCAACCAGCATTAAAATAAATAAATATAAAAGGCAATTCTCTTTAAAAACAACACCAAACTAAATTGAAGGTAGATAGCCGTGTTGGTCTGTCATAATCAAAATAAAACAAAATAAAATAAAAAAATTCCTTCCTGTAGCACCTTAGAGACCAACTAAAGCTCATACCAAGAACAAACTTAGTTGGTCTCTAAGGTGCTACTGGAAGGAATTTTTTAATTTTATTTTGTTTTAAACTAAATTGAAACATCCCTCCCATGCAAAAAGGCTGTAGATCATTAAAATGATGAATGTCTCATGTGACGCATGTCTATACCGTATGAATTTTCCTCATAATAGTATGTGTAATAAACCCCTCAGACTTTTACTGATACTGGTGTCTCTCTTCTGGATTAGTGCAAGTACAGCACCGCTATAAAACTGAACTCCTGGGCTGAATTAGCTTCTAAGAGCAATTTTACAGCAGGAGTGTCTGACTTGTAAAACCACCCTGTGATCCTTGGATGAACGGAGGTATATCAATTTAATAATAATAATAATAAATAATATAAGTAATATAAAATAATAATAATATATTGGCTGAAGGACCACATTCGTCCTTGACCAAGCTTCGGGGGACTTCATAGCAGACGTGGGTGTGGCCCATTGCCCCCCCCAAGAATACGCACCCACAACCCAACTCTGCCCTACCCCACCCTCGGTTGACCTGTGCAGGTATTGGGTTCATCACCCGCCTCCCCAAATGAGGGATCTGATGACTGGAGAGGTGGCGATTTGTATCCCTGTAGGTCACTGATCTGGCCAGGGAGATTTAAGCTGTTTTTACTTGTTTTCTTCTGGCTGTCAAAATCTTAGGGCTCCTGCAGGAGATGGAAGAATTGCTGGCCAGAGGAGCCGCAGCAGGCCCACAGCCTGGGGTGGGTGCTAGGGGTCAGCTGCTCCTGGCTTAAAAGGTAAAGGACCCCTGAGAGTTAAGTCCAGTCACGGACGACTCTGGGGTTGTGGCGCACATCTCGCTTTATTGGCCAAGAGCCGGCGTACAGCTTCTGGGTCATGTGGCCAGCATGACTAAGCCGCTTCTGGCGAAACCAGAGCAGCGCACGGAAATGCCGTTTACCTTCCCGCCGGAGCGGTACCTATTTATCTACATGCACTTTGACGTGCTTTCGAACTGCTAGGTTGGCAGGAGCAGGGACTGAGCAACGGGAGCTCACCCCGTCGCGGGGATTTGAACCGCCGACCTTCCGATCGGCAAGCCCTAGGCTCTGTGGTTTAACCCACAGCACCACCCGCGTCCCTCATACCGACTGAGCTAGATGTGCCTTAACTCTGTTTATGGCATGAGAGCTACAGGACTGGCCAGCTGACCCCAGACTGGGAATGGGCAAATGCCGGAGTTTTGAGAGGACCCTGGTGACTGTGGCTCAGTGGTTAGAGCATCTGGCTTGGCATGCAAAAGCTCCTAGCTTCCATCCCCAACCTCTCACAGTTTGACTCGGAATTCCCCCTACCCGAAACCCTGCAGAGCTGCTGCCAGCCAGTGCAGACATTACTAAGCGAGATGGACCAATGCACCTGACTCTGTAGGAGGCTGCTTCCTATGTTCCCGCTGTGAGATTGTGGGGAGCAGCCTTCCCTGCCGTAACCTCCTGCCAGTCACTCATTACTTGGAGGGAGAGAAACTCAACTATGTGTTTGTGTCTACAGAGCGGGCGAACCCAGAGGGAGGTAATAAAACCTTCAGTACCTGGGGATGGTTGACCTTGAGAGGTCCTGGAATTTTTTACCTGCGCTGGTGTTTCGGAAACCTAATCGCTTGTATGCAAGAGCCAAGGACAGAATGACCAAGCAGTACAGCTGACTGCTTTTTCTTTAAAAAAACAGGTGCAGATCTTTTTCAGCATGTTCCAGGATGGCGGATATTTTTAAGGAGGACTTGAATTTGGGGTGGGGGGGGGGACTGTGTGTAAAACATGGGGGTGGAGTGGAAGAGAGAA
Source organism: Darevskia nairensis (assembly GCA_034642065.1). Lineage (NCBI taxonomy): Eukaryota > Metazoa > Chordata > Lepidosauria > Squamata > Lacertidae > Darevskia > Darevskia nairensis. Next base: position 755,945 of record JAWWNI010000924.1, read on the forward strand.
ACAGTGCAAGTAAAATTATTTTCCCGACTCCATCTTAAAATTGGCTATCCCACCCCCCTGCAATAAATAAAAGTACTCTATTTTGGATGTCCAGGTTGATGGCATTCTCCCACATCCAGGGGATGGAGCAGCCTTTCCCTAACCTGGTCTCATCCAGATGTTTTGGACCACAACTCCCATCAGCCCAGCTGATGTAGTCCAAAACATCTGGAAGACACCAGCCTGGAGAAGTCTGGAGTAGAAGAGGGAGACACCCTTGCTTCTTCACCTGTCGGACTCCTCTCTGCCTCTTGACTTCCCTCCTTTCCTGCTTCTGCCTCTGATCGAATCATAGAATTGTAGAGTTCAAAAGGGGAACTCCAAAGATCCTCTAGTCCAACCCCCTGCAATGCAGGAATCTCCGCTGAAGCATCCATGACCGATGGCCATCCAACCTCCAAGGAAGCAGATTCTAGATTTAGAAAAACTGCATGTTTTCACGACAAATTAGTTAGTGTGCATGTACACAAGAAAAGAAATATTTTTTTGGAGGGGGGGCAGAATGAAGAACAGAGCTCCACCGAGCTACAAACCCAAAGGAGAAGGAAGTTCAGCGAAATACAACGAATTGAAACAGTGACCACTAGGTCCAGTGATTCTGGACTGCTCTCTGCCACAGAGTCTCCCCGCTCATAAAGCCCTGTTGCCTCTTCAACTTCCAACACCAGCTCCTCCCAGTCTGCTCCCTCTGACCACTCATTGTCGTTCTACCACCCCTCCCTGAGCTCTGAGTCTTCTTCCCTGGGGGGTTCCCCAGCTGGTTTCCCCCCCACCATTCCTCTGTGTCCATCCAGCCCGTGACACCCACCAATGGCATTTGACCCCCTAAAACACTGATGGCTAACCTTGACACTCCAGATGTTTGGGGACTACAACTCCCATCATCCCTGACCACTGATCCTGTTAGCTAGGGATGATGGGAGTTGTAGTTCCAAAACATCTGGAGCGTCAAGGTTAGCCATTACTGCAAGATGGGAATGTGGCCTTCGGTTTGAAAAAGCTTCCCTCCATCTCTGCACTAGGCCATAGCAGCGATTTAAAGGTAAAGGGACCCCTGACCATTAGGTCCAGTCGCGGATGACTCTGGGGTTGCGGCGCTCATCTCGCTTTACTGGCCGAGGGAGCCGGAGTACAGCTTCCGGGTCATGTGGCCAGCATGACTAAGCCCCTTCTGGCGAACCAGAGCAGCGCACGGAAACGCCGTTTACCTTCCCGCCAGAGCGGTACCTATTTATCTACTTGCACTGGTGTGCTTTCGAACTGCTAGGTTGGCAGGAGCAGGGACCGAGCAACGGGAGCTCACCCCGTCGCGGGGATTCAAACCGCCGGCCTTCTGATCAGCAAGCCCTAGGCTCTGTGGTTTAACCCACAGCGCCACCCGCTGCGTCCCATACCTTGTTATTAAATGTAGCCTGTTCCTGCTCAAAACTACTTTATCAAGGGGGTCCTTTAGCCAACTGCGCTGTGCCTATTTCAGGTGGAGTCTGTCCCTGTCTTCTCCTCTTATTCCAAATACAATAGCAAAGAGATAAGCGGTCTTTTTTAAAAGCCTATTTAAATCCGAAGAAGGGCTTTTGAAACTGCAATTCAGAGTGACCAGAGTGACTCCGTCTATGCTGTTTATTGAGGGCCTGCTGAACTGGAGAACAATAATGGGCTCATTGTCCATTTTGATTGCACCCAGACCTGACGGATTTTTCTTAAATACAGAAATCGTAATGGATATCAGCAGGTCCCTCTGTTGTCTCAGGGCATTACGAGATGCTTTGGAAGACAATGGGCCTGCCGAATCTCGGTTTACATCCTCAATTCTCTGCGCAGAATTGTAGAGCTGGGACCACAGGGATCAGACTTGGGTCACAGCTGAGAGGCTTAAATGGAAATGCCCGATAGTAGAAGCTAGATCGGGGAAGGCTGGCCGGGAGGTTTTCGAAACGGGGAAGGAAGGAGGCATTCTGTGCCGAAGGTCGGTGAAGCAAGATGTTTGTGTCCGTCTGGTTCTGTCGATGTGCAACTCTTGCCGCCCAGGGAGGTGTCGTAACTCTGCGGTGAAGCATTTGCTGTGCCCGCAGAGGGTCGCAGCTTCAGTCTCGCCTGCCTGAAGCCCTGGAGAGCTGCTGCCAGTCTGTGCAAACAGTGCTGAGCTAAATGGACCTAGTGGCTTGACTGGAGAGCCAGTGTGGTTTAGTAGTTAAGAGCGGTGGACTCGTAATCCGGTGAACCGGGTTCGCTTCCCCGCTCCTCCACATGCAGCTGCTGGGTGACCTTGGGCTAGTCACACTTCTCTGAAGTCTCTCAGCCCCACTCACCTCACAGAGTGTTTGTTGTGGGGCAGGAAGAAGGGAAAGGAGAATGTGAGCCGCTTTGAGACTCCTTAGGGTAGTGATAAAGCGGATATCAAATCCAAACTCTTCTCTGTAAAAGGCATCTTCCTATGTCAACTCGAGGGGTTGTGTCTCGTGTGGGGCACAGATGGCAGAAGGGGATAGTCATGGAGTCATAGAGCTGAGTGGAACCCCCGAGGGTCATCTAGCTCAGCCTGCAGGAATCCTGCCTACAGCTGTCCCTGGGTGGGCTCGAACCACCAGCCCCATCTGGTTAACAGCCAGCTGCACGGACGCATAGCTCCACAGTCCCGCTGGCTGTCGCTGTGCTTTGCTATAGTTGCTGCGGCTAGTTGCTGTGGTCTGAGCCCGTGACCCCTCTGGATAATAAAATAAACACAGCTGTTCCCAGGAGTTCTGGCTGCCAGCGCAGGCCTCTGGTCCCAGGTTGCTCCCTTTATTTTATTTGCTCAAAGCAAATAAAAATTCGGTTCGAATCTCCGCGATGGGGTGAGCTCCCGTTGCTTGGTCCCTGCTCCTGCCAACCTAGCAGTTTGAAAGCACGTCAAAGTGTAAGTAGATAAATAGGTACCGCTCCGGCGGGAAGGTAAACGGCGTTTCTGTGCGCTGTTCTGGTTTTGCCAGAAGCGGCTTTGTCATGCTGGCCACATGACCCAGAAGCTGTACGCCGGCTCCCTCAGCCAATAATGCGAGATGAGCGCGCAACCCTAGAGTCGGTCACGACTGGACCTAATGGTCAGGGGTCCTTTTACCTTTACCTTAACCCTGGTTTAATGAGCCATTTGGCGCCTAGCTTATATATATAACACTGAACTATGTGGGGCTACCTTTGAAGGTGACCCAGAAACTGCAATTAATCCAGAATGCGGCATTATTGTTGGCCATGCAACAGCACTTTTAACCAGTTCCAAATTGAGGTGGGGACCCTGGAGCGGGGGTCGAATGTGGCCCTTCTGTTCTCTCTTTCTGGCCCTTGAGATGTTCCCCAGGCCACCCCCCTCCTTCCTCAGCCACGCTTTCCCTTCTGAGTAATTCCCAGCACCCTTCTGAGTAATACCCCTCCCCACCCTCTCGCTATATACAAGGGTCTGGTGACTTCTGTTTCAGTGTATCTGAAGAAGTGTGCATGCACATGAAAGCTCATACCAAGAACAAACTCAGTTGGTCTCTAAGGTGCTACTGGAAGGAATTTTTATTTTGTTTCGACTATGGCAGACCAACACGGCTACCTACCTGTAACAAGAAATTCCTTGTCTCTCTTTTTCTGCCCCCACCCCCTCCTTCAGCCATCACAGTACAATGAAATCCTTGTTCTTTTGAGATCTTGGGTACAAATTACTCAGGTCTCCTTCGGTGGGGGTGGGTGTTTGTGGAAATGATACTGCCCAGGTGTTTTTTTCCGCCGCACCTGCGCAGACTGGCTGCAGGTTTTGTCTTTTGTGCATCAAGTGTTTTTGTCTGAGATTTCCCAGTCCGCTTGTCCTGGGGGCTTGGGGGTTTCGGTGCTGTTTGGCAGCATGTTGTTGATGCAAAAATAGTGCATTGCTGGCAGGGTGGATTTGATGTAAATCAAACTGATTTAAATCACGATTTAAATCACTAGCAGGGTGGATAAAAATCAATGTTTATTATTTTTTAAATCAGATTTATTTTATTTAAATTGGATTTTTTTAAAATTTAAATCGGATTTTTTGATTTTTATCCACCCTGCTAGTGATTTGATTTAAAACCACCTCAGTTTGATTTAAATCAAATCCACCCTGATTGCTGGTGGATAGCCCCAGGGCCGGATTTAGTTTTGATGAGGCCCTTAACTCCTGAAGGTAATGGGGCCCATTATATGTCCAGCTGTCCTTCGTCAACAACAAATTGTTGCTGTTTTTTGTATTACATGAAATCAACCAGTAGGCATACAACTCATACCCTTAGTCTATGCCAGGGGTCGGCAAACTTTTCAGCAGGGGGCTGGTCCACTGTCCCTTGAGACCTTGTGGGGGGGCGGGCCGGACTATATTTTGAAAAAAATAATAATGAACGAATTCCTATGCCCCACAAATAACCCAGAGATGCATTTTAAATAAAAGCACACATTCTACTCACGTAAAAACATGCCGATTCCCGGACTGCCTGCGGGCCGGATTGAGAAGGCGATTGGGCCGGATCCGGCCCCCGGGCCTTAGTTTGCCTACCCATGATTAAAACAAACCAGGGTTTGTAGGCCGGCAGCAAACCATGGCTTTGAATGGTGCTTTGTTGGCAGTAACGAAACCAGAATAAAGACGCTCGGCAGGGTTTGATCAAATAAGCCACAATTTAATAAACCATAGCTTGGCGTTTTGCTTGGGTTAGGACAGGCATCGGCAACCTGCGGCCCATGAAGCCAGTTCATCTGGCCCATGAGCCGCCCAGTCACTGAGCTTGGCAAGTCCCCCGCTCGCTGCCCTAAACCGGCGCGGCTCGGGGACTCGTGCAGACGCCGGAAATCACTTCTGTGCAGGCGTCTGGGCCTGCGCAGAAGCGATTTCCGACGCAGGGGGACATGCGCAGACACAATTTCCGGTATCGCTCTGCGCATGTCTGGCCCACAGACGAGCTCCGTGAGATCGATCCGGCCCATGGCCGGACAACGTTGCCAATGCCTGGGTTAGGAGCTGCCTGGTAAAGGAGAGTTTGGCGTTGTCTAGCGGCAGATTTGCAACTAGCAGCAGCCCTCTGAGCATGTGGAACATCTCCTGCTTTCATGTCTGTTCCTAGGTACCTTCTGGAGCAAGAGTTCCCAGGCATGAGGATCGGTCCAGAGCCCACGACGGACTCCTTCATTGCCGTGATGCAGGGCGACGTGGAAGGCATCATTCCCGGGAATGCGCTGGTGGTAGATCCCAAGAAGCCTTTCAGGAAACTCAATGCCTTCGGCAACGCCTTCTTGAACAGGTCAGTGAGGAGCGCTCTGCTCAGGACAGCTGCTTTATCATGCAACGCAGGGATAATGCTCTTTGGAACTCCCTGCCTGTTGACATCAGGTAGACAAACAAACAAACCCCTGTGTTGCAAAATATGACTCGGCAAAATCGAAAGCAACACAATGGCCAGAAACAATTACAGTATAGAAAACTTTATTGGCATCAATAAAGGACCCCCTTGATAAAGTAGTTTTGAGCAGGCTACATTTAATAACAAAGCACACCAGTGCAAGTAGATAAATAGGTACCGCTCTGGCGGGAAAGTAAATGGCGTTTCTGTGCGCTGCTCTGGTTCGCCAGAAGTGGCTTAGTCATGCTGGCCACATGACCCGGAAGCTGTACGCCAGCTCCCTTGGCCAGTAAAGTGAGATGAGCGCCGCAACCCCAGAGTCGTCCACAACTGGACCTAATGGTCAGGGGTCCCTTTACCTTTAAATAGCTGCTATGGCCTAGTGCAGAGATGGAGGGAAGCTTTTTCAAACCGAAGGCCACATTCCCATCTTTTAGGGGGTCGAATGCCAGTGGTGGGTGTCATGGACTGGATGGATGCAGAGGAATGGTGGGAGAAAACCAGCTGGGGAACCCCCAGGGAAGACTCAGAGAGGGGTGGTGGGACGACGATGAGTGGTCAGAGGGAGCAGACTGGGAGGAGCTGGTGCTGGAAGCTGAATAGGCAACAGGGCTTTGTGAGCGGGGAGACTCTGTGGCAGAGAGCAGTCCAGAATCACTGGACCCTAGTGGTCACTGTTTCAATTCGTTGTGTTTTGCTGAACTTCCTTCTTTTAAATACAGAAATGGTAATGGATATTAGCAGGTCTCTCTGTTGAACTCAGCCAGTTAGTTCAACAAGCATTCGTAAGTAGAAAGATGTGTTCCAGAGTATTTTTTCATTCTCATGTTCCGGTATATTATATTCGAAAAAAAGATTGGTTAATGAAGAAATTACACATCTTTCAACTAATTGGCTGATGAAGAACTGAACGAAACAGTAGTTGCTATCCGGAAACACTGTTCAGCAGAGTTCAGAGTTGGACATCAGAATTGGACATTTGCCGATTATACAAAGATTTACAACCTTGATCTCCGCTGGGTAAAGTCTGGCACTGTGACTTATTCAAGGACTTTCAGAGACTTCAGTTTGATAGTTTTGATGTTTTGCATTATTCCATAAAGCAGTGATGGCTAACCTTGACACTCCAGATGTTTTGGAACTACAACTCCCATCATCCCTAGCTAACAGGATCAGTGGTCAGGGATGATGGGAGTTGTAGTCCCAAAACATCTGGAGTGTCAAGGTTAGCCATCACTGCCATAAAGTTTTCTATACTGTAATTGTTTCCGGCCATCGTGTTGCTTTCGATTTTGTTGACATCAGGCGGCAAGTACCTTCCCTGTTTTCTCTTTTTGGCACCTGCTACAAATATCCTTGTTTAGGCTAGCCAATCCAGATAGGTAGAATGCCGACGTGTGCTTTAATCAAGTTTTTAGTATATCTTTTGATTCCAATGATGCTTCAAACAGTTTGTGTGTGTGCGTGTGCTGTTTTGAAGCAGGCACCAAAGGAACAATGTTTTTTTTCCTGTGCCTTTGTCCCTGGCCAAATTTGCCTCCTGACTTTTCTGGCATTTACTTAGCCCCAGCGCGCTCTCAGATGCTAACTAGCAGGTCGGACTCCTGCAGGGGCAAAGGCTTAAAAGCAGGACAAACAAAACCCTTGTGGCGAAACCCTAAATTTAACACATGAAAACATTTTTCTCCGCGGCTGCCTTTTAACTGTCGGAAGGGGGGTGCAGAGGGTGGTGGAAGACAACTCTTAGCAGGGGGCCTAGATCTGATTTATTGTTTGCACAGCTAAATAATCAAGAACACTTCCTTCCAAAACATCAGGGCCCAATCCAGGAGGCTGGTATTAAAGGGAAAGATATATTCTGCTGTCTGTCACATGCAGGACCTGGCATGGTGGTGTCTGCCCTGCAGAGCATTAAATGAGTAGTTGTTGCCGCGTTTGGATTTCAGGGTGAATTTTTCCGTCTTGATTTCATTGTTTTTTATTTGCTGGATTAATATCCCACCTTTTTCTTTAATGAGCTCAAGGTGGCAAACACTCAGTTAATCCCCAACAACAACAGGGAGAAATGTAAAGTACTGCACTTGGGCAAAAAAAATGAAAGGCACAAATACAGGATGGGTGACACCTGGCTTGAGAGCAGTACAAGTGAAAAGGATCTAGGAGTCTTGGTAGACCACAAACTTGACATGAGTCAACAGTGTGATGCAGCAGCTAAAAAAGCCAAGGCAATTCTGGGCTGCATCCATAGGAGTATAGCATCTAGATCAAGGGAAGTAATAGTACCACTGTATTCCGCCCTTGTGGTCTCTTCCAACTCTATGATTCTATGAACACTGTGAGATAGGCTAGGCAGAAAGACTGTGACTGGCCCAAGGTCACCCAGGAAGCTTCATGACCAGGTGGAGATTTGAACCCGGGTCTCCTAGGTCCTAGTCTGACAATCTAGCCACTGGACCACATTGACTCGTTTGGGCTTGTTTTTACTGAGGCCTAATCTTCAGCACATGGAATAATAATAATAATTTATTATTTATACCCCACCCATCTGGCTGGGTTTCCCCAGCCATTCTGGGCAGCTTCCAACAGAATATTAAAATACAGTAGTCTTTTAAACATTAAAAGCTTCCCTAAACAGGGCTGCCTTCGGATGTCTTCTAAAAGTCTGGTAGTTGTTTATCTCCTTGACATCTGATGGGAGGACTTTCCACAGGGCGGGTGCCACCACCGAGAAGGCCCTCTGCGATGGGGGTGGAGACGCTCCTTCAGGTATACTGAACTGAGGCCATTTAGGACTTTAAACGTCAGCACCAACACTTTGAATTGTGCTCGGAAACGTACTGAACGCATTTCAGTGGAGAACAGAGGAAAACCAGTGGGCCCAGACTTAATTCTCACCCCATATATTATCCATGTTCTGTCCCTTGCATTACTTCATTGTGAGCGTTTTCTTCCGCCTTTCCACCCCTTAGATTCGTTTGTGCCCAGCTGCCAAATCCGGTCCTTGAGAGCATCAGCGTGATCGACACTCCGGGGATCCTTTCTGGGGAGAAGCAGAGAATCAGCCGAGGTAAAGTGAAAGGAGCAGGTTCTGTGGATGGGGCTGTCATTGCTGAGGCGTAAAAGCTTAAGTTCCCAAACAATAGACCAGAGGCAATTGATACTTCACCGAGCAGAGCTCTATTGCTACTGAAGGCAAATGAGCATACAGTAGAACCTCGGCTTACGTTACCCTTCTTCAGGTTGCGAAAGCAGCAAACCTGGAAGTATTTCCCCGGGTTTTGCCATTCGCACATGTGCAGAAGCGTTCTACGTGCCGCGTGCATGCGCAGAACAGGCACCTCCGGTTGTGGAAACCTTGGGATCTGACCGGAGCTCCGGAACGGATCCCGTCCGCAACTGGAGGTACCACTGTAATGGTCCCAAATCCAATACATTTAGGATTGGCCATGTCCATAAGAAATCTAGTTGCAGCAGACTTGACTTAAACTTACAATAACTTATAATAAGTCTAACTTTAACACGAAGCATAGTATGTACAGAATACCACAACGGAAGGAAAAGAGAGATAGATTGAAAGAGAAAGTGAAACCCAGGCTCCTTCTGGCCTTTTTATTATAGTCAGCATGGCCTTGCCAGAAAGAGATAACAGAACCACTTTAAGCCAGCTGTACTCAGCTTCTCCGAAGGAATAACCCAAACATCAGGAACCTTCTGCTTGTTTCTTTCACACAGAGAAGCTTCCAGCACCCTCATTAATTAATCAGAATAGGAAAAAACTCTACAGATCAGATTAGTACTTTCTGCACTAAGAAATGCAGACTGGCAAGGAGCAAAGGTCCATTTCCTCTATGGGACGTAGCTTAAATCTTGTTTCAAACTCACCAGCCCAGTAGGTATTGCTCAGCATAGTCTTTTAATGATTTCCCATCTTCACAGGATTGGCTTTGGGGTATACTTTTGGACTAACGATTAAGTTCAATCCCAGAGCAGGGAAATCAGGATGGCATGCCAGATTTTACTGCTCTCTTTAGTGGAATTTATTTCTTTAATGAACTTATAAACTTGGCACAGTTTGAAAACATGGTGGCTGTGTAGAGAGAGAGAGAGAGAGAAATACATGTAACGTATTTTTAAATTTTTTGTATCTGTAAAACCAGTGTAAACAGTATTTTTATTTATTCACACCATTTCTATATCACTTAATACACCGTATATTCCGGCGTATAAGACGACCCCCAACTTTTCCAGTTAAAATATAGAGTTTGGGATATACTCGCCGTATAAGAAATACGACCCGGCGTATAAGACAACCCCCGACTTTTGAGAAGATTTTCCTGGGTTAAAAAGTAGTCTTATACGCAGGAATATACAGTATTTAAAATATCCCTTAACCGGTGTGTACAAAGCTGAAGCAACAACATACAACTTAAACAAAAATATTACAAGAATACACATACAAAATGTTTCATTAATGCAAAGTTACGTGTGTGTGTATCGGTTCATTTTCCATCTGACACACCCTCCCTCTCAGCCTCTGGGTTCTTGCCCAGAATCTGAACAAACTCTCAGCGTCTCCACAAAATATGCAGCAAAGCTATCCTGCGAAAGCTTGGATGAGTTAAAAAAAATAGCTTAAGGAGGCAGCTGAAAGAACAAATTGTTTGAAGAAGAAGAAGAGAAGAGCTTGGGTTTGATATCCCGCTTTATCATTCCCCGAAGGAGTCTCAAAGTGGCTAACATTCTCCTTTCCCTTTCTCGCCCACAACAAACACTCTGTGAGGTGAGTGGGGCTGAGAGACTTCAGAGAAGTGGGACTAGCCCAAGGTCACCCAGCAGCTGCATGTGGAGGAGCGGAGACGCGAACCCGGTTCCCCAGATTACGAGTCTACCGCTCTTAACCACTACACCACACTGGCTCCCAACAGTTTGGCACTGTCCTAATTTGTAGCAAGCCCTGTCCTGTCTCATAAGAGCATATGAAGGAGCTGCTGGATCAGGCCCATCTAGTCCAGCATCCTGTTCTCACAAAACAGCTGGGACGCGGGTGGCGCTGTGGTCTAAACCACTGAGCCTAGGGCTTGCCGATCGGAAGGTCGGCGGTTCGAATCCCCGCAACGGGTGAGCTCCCATTGCTCAGTCCCAGCTCCTGCCCACCTAGCAGTTGGAAAGCACGTCAAAGTGCAAGTAGATAAATAGGGGTCTCAGGGCGGTTCACAAAATAAAATCAATCAATAAAAGAATGAAATCAAGATATAAAACCACAAAGTACATAATAAAAACAAAAACAACAATCCAATAGCTACCCCTCGGTCATCTCTTCTCCAGGCTAAACATCCCCAACTCCCAGCGCAGGGGGCTGGACTGGATGACCCTTGGGGTCCCTTCCGACTCTACGATTCTATGAACTCCCTCAACCTTCCCTTTGCTGTGTCCTGAAGCATCCGCAGCTTCAAACATCTTTATAGTGATGTGTATCTTTTTGCCCTGGCTTCACTCAGGAAATCCTTTTGCATCCATCCATAAAGAAGTATCGTGCTTCAAAAATTAAAATCTTGCTCAGGGTTTAAAGCAGGGGTAGGCAACCTAAGGCCCGGGGGCCGGATGCGGCCCAATCGCCTTCTCAATCCGGCCCACGGACGGTCCGGGAATCAGCGTGTTTTTTACATGAGTAGAATGTGTGCTTTTATTTAAAATGCATCTCTGGGTTATTTGTGGGGCATAGGAATTCGTTCATTTCCCTCCAAAAAATATAGTCTGAGCCACCACATGGTCTGAGGTATGGTGGTCCGGCCCACTGCTGAAAAAGGTTGCTGATCCCTGGGTTAAAGTCACCCTTCATGGCTAAGTTTCACTTTGATGCCCATTGAATAGCAGCTGGTGCCAGGGGCACGTTCTCCTCGGGTATTTAAAATAAAAAACGTTTTCTATAAATAGCTATCGCCCGTGTTTGTTCGGCTATAAATAGGCTTCTCTCTTGGGGTCTATCGATAATTGCCTCGGCCCCTGACACCCTTTGATATTTCTCACTCTGTTGGCCTGGATTTCTCTTTCCAAATGTCACTTTTCTGCGCTCATTAGTGAGCCAGGCCTGTGTGTGAAATGAGGCTTGACTCGCTTTCCCGAGTCCTCCTGACCTTTCCAGTCGTCCTTGAAGGTGGGAGAGACCGGTAAACGCTGAGAATTCATCAAGGCTCCTCTTTGCAAAGGTCTCCTGTCCCTCCTTCGGCCTCTGAACCGCTATCAAGACTAGTAAATCACATAAAGTAAATTATTAGGAGAAAAACCCCACAGGATCTGCACAGGGGTGCCAGGCCTAATGAGCACAGCAAATCCTCTTCCGTTCATCCTCTTCAGTTGCAGAGACTGAAGATCTCTGCCTTCCCCCAGCTGCCTAAGTCCCCTTCTTTTTTAATAATATTTTTTATTAATTTTCAATTACAATAATCCAATAAAAGCCACATTTTTAAGTTTTTAATGTATGCTAAAACTCAGTCTAAGGTTTTTTTAAATTGTTTAACCACATCAGTTAACAAACGTGGATACATATGCTATAATGTTGTTGTTTTAGTGAAATAAATGGTTTAAACTGTTATGAAGGAAATGTTTATTTTTCTCCTTCCAGTAAAGTACGGCAGAAAAGTTGTCCAAATATAAACAGTTAACTTATTAAATCTCACAATAGTTTCATAATTATCGGTCTGTGTATTTCTAGTAGCATAACCAAATCTGTAATTTTTGATATAACTGTAAAAACTACTCTAAATAAAAGGACACATTCTACTCATGTCAAAACACCAGGCAGGCCCCACAAATAACCCAGAGATGCATCTATATATATAAAAATGTTCCCATTGTGCATGTCCGAAACACCCTTGCTCCGTAACCGCTGGACCAAATCGCATCAAATTTGGACACAGCGTTTCCATTACCATGGCATACTAATCTGGCATAATAAAAATTCAGAAAAACCACACCTGTCATACCTAAAATAAAGAAAAACCGCAAAAAATTCTGTCGCAGACATTATACATCACCAGCAGAAGCTCTGAAGACACCAGCAGCATCCAATAGAAAGGCAGATCGCGCGCTGTCACCAGCAAAAGCTCTGAAGGGTGGCGCCAAATAATGACATCAACCGAGCAACTGAAACCACCAAGGCGGCCATTACCAGACAAAGGCAAACTGCCAAACCAAGAGCCACAGCCACAGGCCGCAACCCAAAAACACTCCCCCCTCCCAGGCCTTGCCTCTACTTTACAGCCAGGCCTCGGCTCTACTTTACAGACTAGGCCTCGGCTCTACTTTACAACCAGACCTCGGCTCTACTTTACAGCCAGGCCTTGGCTCAGCTAGTTTTAAATAAAAGCACACATTCTACTCATGTAAAAACACACTGATTCCTGGACCGTCCGTGGGCCGGATTGAGAAGGCGATTTGGCCGCATCCGACCCACGGGCCTTAGGTTGCCTGTCCCTGCTCTAGAGGATACACGTCCATCTCCTTATGTAAAACATTTAACTGGTCAGTTCTTGGAACAATTAAGAATGGGAGTGGTGCTTTTGCTAAGCACTGACTTAGCCTTGCCAGAAAACCTTTCCCAGGCCTGTTTGATCAGCAGCAGGTGCCAACATTGAGAGCACTTATAGCAAGTTTGCCTTTTAAGCGTCGCTGTCCGAAGATATTAGAAAATCTGTAATTGTTGACAGACCCGGTATGGTTGCAAAACCAACAAATTATTGGGGGGTCAAGTCCTGGAATATTTTGGAGACAGAGAGAGAGAAAGAGAGGCTTAGTTCCCTTTTTTAATACTGGTGAAATCGTTCAGAATCCCAAAGCATAATCATTCCTCTTCTTTTCGGAGTATATTTTTACGGGGTCCCTTCCAACTCTACAATTCTTATTATTCCATATGTATCCAGCTGCAGCGATTGAGCCAAAATGATCCCCTCCTGTGCAGTCACGTAGAGAGATCTGAATGTGGGTCGTACAACGAGCCCTTGAGCAAGACTTGAACCCGGAACATGCCCTGCGCTGCTTTGTCTTAATGCAAATGTTAGTTCTGGAAGCCTGACATGCAAGCATCTCTTTTCCCTTTGGCTGAGAAAAGCAGGGCGAATGTAGGGCTGTGAAAAGCCGCTTGTGCAATTTCCCCTTGGGATTCGCTGCAGCCAAGGCGTCCCCACTGTGCCCTTTTCTGCTGTTTGTTAAGTTTTTCCTTTGGAGAAATAAGAAGCAGCTCTCGCCCTGGAGCGGCAGTTCCTGGCTAAATGGGTCATACATAATTTTGCACCTTTATACAGTATATTACAACAGCACGAACACCTTGGGCTTGGAAATGAACCGGCGACCATTGCGGCTGATTTAAAACAGGGGTTAATATCTTTGGCGATCCCTTGTAGCCGAGTAAGATTGTCTTCCATAAACACGGTTTTAACGATGAGTCCGTAAGTGACTGTGGAGGCCAATTCTGGATCCACACGTCCTTCTACATTGGGGACATTGGTTTCCGGGCGGGAGTTGATCACGGTGTGGATTTGCCAAGGGTGCCTTCCTCTTAGCACGTTTCTCCCTTGCGTCCCGAGTTCGAGCGTCTTCAAAGCCCAGGACACCTTTGGCAAAGGCTGTTCTCCACCTGGAGCGCTCGCAGGCCAGTGTTTCCCAGTTGTCGGTGTTTATACTACATTTTTAAAGATTTGCCTTCAGACAGAGCAATGGAGCGCAGGGGCCAAGTCGCTTCTGCCCCAAAGGGGTCGTAGCTGGCAAACTAGCTTGAGATGAAAAGGCACCCCCTTGCCCCCATGGCAGTTCCTGTGTTCATAGAATCGTAGAGCTGGGAGGGACCCCCCAGGGTCATCTAGTCCAACCCCCTGCAATGCAGGAATATGCAGCTGCCCCTTATTATGAGGGTGACCTTGGCGTTTTGAGCGCCATGCTCCAGCCAACGGAGCCATCCCCTGTGTTCTTTTTTTTAATTTTTAATAGCTTTATTTAATATTTTAAAAATATACATCCATACAAAGTAAAAAACAAACACTAAAAAACTAAAAAACTAAAAATTACATTCCACAAATAAGTCCATCCTTATACACAAAGAAAAAGAAGATCCTACTTCCACATCCCATATATTTCCATCGTACATCTCATGTATGTCTTCTAATCCTCTTAAACACATACCTCTTTTTACTTTCTCTTTTGTTGAACTTTCCTTGCGCTTCTTTCTTTTCTTTTTTGTTATTATTTCCCCCCCTCCCCTTTTGACTTCCCCTTGCCTTCTTCTTGGGTTCTTTACCCATCTTCTGGCTACTGACCCAGAAACTCCAGCGGGTGCAGAATGCCGCGGCGAGGCTCCTTACGGGGTCCTTGCCGCGGGACCACATTCATCCAGTGCTTTATCAGCTGCACTGGCTCCCGGTGGAGTACAGGATCAGGTTCAAGGTGCTGGTTTTGACCTTTAAAAGCCTTATGTGGCCTAGGACCCTCGTACCTACAGGACCGCCTCTCCCGGTATGCCCCGCAAAGGACCTTACGGTCCACAAATAACAACATTTTGGAGGTCCCGAGCAACAAGGCTGTTAGACTGGTGTCAACTAGGGCCAGGGCCTTTTCTGTACTGGCCCCAACTTGGTGGAACGCTCTGTCACAAGAGACTAGGGCCCTGCGGGATTTGACATCTTTCCGCAGGGCCTGCAAGACAGAGTTGTTCCACCTGGCCTTCGGGTCGGACACAGTGTGATGGTTTCCTCCCCTTGGTTTTGTTTATGGGCGCTAAATGAATCGGCATTTTAAACTGGCTTTTAACTTGTATTTTAATTAATGGTTTTTATATTCTACTGTAATTTTTGTTGATGTTAGCCGCCCTGAGCCCGGTTCCGGCTGGGGAGGGCAGGGTATAAATAAAAAATTATTATTATTATTATTATTTAATAAAATTTTATTATTATTATTATTATTATTATTATTATTATTACTACTACTACTTTATCCTCTTTCTAGTTCCAAATTCTGTCTTAACATCCTTTATCCCATATCCATATTTATTAAATTATATTAACATCCAATACAGAGTTATTTAGAAATCCCCTGTGTTCTTACGGGACTCTCTCCTGCCCCAACGTAGGCTACGACTTCGCTGCCGTCCTGGAGTGGTTTGCCGAGCGGGTGGACCGCATCATCCTCCTCTTCGACGCCCACAAGCTGGACATCTCGGACGAGTTCTCCGAGGTCATCAAAGCCCTCAAGAACCACGAGGACAAGATGAGGGTGGTGCTCAACAAGGCCGACCAGATCGAGACCCAGCAGCTCATGAGGGTCTACGGGGCCCTCATGTGGTCGCTGGGGAAGATCGTCAACACGCCCGAGGTGATCAGGGTCTACATCGGCTCCTTCTGGTCCCACCCGCTCCTCATCCCCGATAACCGCAAGCTCTTTGAAGCGGAGGAACAGGACCTCTTCAGGGACATCCAGAGCCTGCCCCGAAACGCAGCCCTACGGAAACTGAATGACCTCATTAAGCGGGCAAGGCTAGCCAAGGTGAATGTCTGTCTGTCTGTCTGTCTCTCTCTCTCCCCAGTGGCCTATTCCTGAAGGGATTTTCGGAAGCAGGGGTACAAGGAGAGCTTTTCTCTGCCCACTTGGTCATTCCCAGAGATTAGCCCAGCGTTCCTCAGGCTTGGGTCCCCGGCTGCTGTCGGACTACAACTCCCATCTTCCCTAGCTTCCGGGACCCAGTGGTCAGGGATGATGGGAGTTGTAGTCCGGCAGCAGCTGGAGACCCACATTTGAGAAAGGCTCCTCTAAGCACCACATCTGGTTATAACCCGCAGATCCCATCAGCCCCATAAAAAGATGGTTTGGAGAAGGTGCTCAACATGCCCCAGGATATCAGGGACCCAGGTTTGAGAAAAACTGGGTTAGAGAGCCAGACTAGAACCTGTAGACAAATCCTGACTCAGCTGTGAAGCTCATTGGGTGAGCTGCTGTCTCTTAGTTTAGCCTACCTCACAGGGTTGTTGGGATTAAATGGGGAAGGGGGAATCACCTTGAGCTCCTTGCAGAAATGGAGAATTCTTGGGTAGGAGGGATGGAGAATCAGGTGCCCATAGTTCTGGAAATAAAGGTAAAGGGACCCCTGACCATTAGGTCCAGTCGTGGACGACTCTGGGGTTGCGGCACTCATCTCGCTTTACTGGCCGAGGGAGCCGGCGTACAGCTTCCAGGTCATGTGGCCAGCATGACTAAGCCGCTTCTGGCGAACCAGAGCAGCACACGGAAACGCCGTTTGCCTTCCCGTCGGAGCAGTACCTATTTAGCTACTTGCACTTTGACATGCTTTCGAACTGCTAGGTTGGCAGGAGCAGGGACCGAGCAACAGGAGCTCACCCCGTCGCAGGGATTCGAACCGCCGACCTTCTGATCGGCATGCCCTAGGCTCTGTGGTTTAGACCACAGCTCCACCCGCGTCCCAGTTCTGGAAATACATGAGCATTATAGACTAGAAATGTTGCGGTGATCCCATTGTTGTTGTTGTTGTCTAAAAAAGCACAAAGAATTTACACCTCCCTTCTGTGATGTCCTTAGGTCCATGCCTACATCATTAGCTCCCTTAAGAAGGAAATGCCGTCAGTGTTTGGGAAAGATAACAAGAAGAAGGAGCTCGTGAACAATTTGGGCGAGATCTACGGGCGGATCGAGCGGGAGCATCAGATTTCGCCAGGAGACTTTCCCAATCTGAAGAAGATGCAGGTGAGTGCCAGGAAAAACAAAGTGCATCTGAGAACAGGGACGGAAAACTCCTCAGTTCCACTTGCACAGAGGGAGGTCTAAGGCAAAGGTGAACTTTGCTGCCCCCCCCGGCTAGAACGTTCCGGTTTGGAAGGAATGCTTTCGCTCAGAAGAGAAATCTCATTTCCATTTCAGATTATCGTTCTGGGGAAGGGGGGGGGGAAGCATAGCCTGCCTTCCAAATTGCAGAGTCGGATTAATCATAGAATTGTACAGTTCGAAAGGGGGGACCCCCTAAGGTCCTCTAGTCCAACCCCCTGCAATGCAGGAATCTCAGCTGAAGCATCCGTGATAGATGGCCATCCCACCTCTGCTTTAAAACCTCCAAGGAAGGAGAGTCCACCACCATCGGAGGAAGTCCCATCCTACTGTCAAACGGCTATTGCCGTCAGAAAGCTCTTCCTAACCTTGAGTTGGAATCTCCTTTCTTGTAATTTTAATCCGCCGTCATAATCAGAATTATATTTCATACCCCACCCATCTGGCTGGGTTTCCCGAACCTGTCTGGGCAGCTTCCGACATAATAAAAACACAGCAACACGTCAAACTTTAAAAGCTTCCCGATACAGGGCTGCCTTCAGATGTATGCTAAAAGTTGTGTAGTTGCCGTATTCTTCACTCCATAAGACGCACCTGACCATAAGATGCACCTAGTTTTTAGAGGAGGAAAGGGGGAAAGCCCCGTTTTTTTGAAGATCAGCTCACAGTTGTGCAGCTTCTTTTGCAAGGGGGATACACCCCGTTTTTTTGAGGATCAGCTCGAAAGTTGTTGAGCTTACTTTGCAATGGGGAAAAATCCTGTTTTTATGGGGTTCAACTCACAGTTCTGCAGCTTCTTTAGGAAAGGAAAGGGAGCCGTTTCTACAGTTTCCAGACAGATAATCTAATCAGCCAGTCACATGTCTCTGGGGAAACAAACAGCCTCCGTCTGCAGAACATTCAACAATGGAGGCCTGGGCAAGGGGGCGGGGCCAGAAAGGGAGCCAGAGCGTTAAGAGCCAGTGGTTAAGAGCGGTGGACTCGTAATCTGGTGAACCAGGTTCACGTCTCCTCTCCTGCACATGCAGCTGCTGGGTGACCTTGGGCTAGTCACACTTCTCTGAAGTCTCTCAGCCCCATTCACCTCACAGAGTGTTTGTTGTGGGGGAGAAAGGGAAAGGAGAATGTGAGCCGCTTTGAGACTCCATCGGGTAGGGATAAAGCGGGAGATCAAATCCAAATTCCTCTTCTTCTTTCAGGAGCAGCTGCAGGGGCAAGACTTCAGTAAGTTCCAGCCCTTGAAGAGCAAACTGCTGGATGCTGTCGAGGACATGCTTGCCAGCGACATTGCCCAGCTGATGGTGCTGGTGCGCCAGGAGGAGTCTCAGCGGCCCGTGCAGATGGTGAAAGGGGGTGCCTTTGAGGGCACCTTGCACGGCCCCTTTGGGCATGGCTACGGCGAGGGCGCCGGGGAAGGGATTGACGACGCCAACTGGGTGGTGGCCAGGGACAAGCCCATGTACGACGAGATCTTCTACACGCTTTCGCCGGTGGACGGCAAGATAACTGGCGCCAACGCCAAGAAGGAGATGGTGAGGTCCAAGCTGCCGAACACGGTCTTGGGCAAGATCTGGAAACTGTCCGACATCGACAAGGATGGGATGCTGGACGACGACGAGTTTGCTTTGGCCAACCACCTCATCAAAGTCAAGTTGGAAGGCCATGAGCTGCCCAACGAGCTGCCGTCTCACCTCATCCCTCCGTCGAAGAGGAAACTGACAGAGTGAGAGGGTGGCAGGAAGGAACTGGGGTGGGGTGTTGAGTGACTGGGTGGGTGGGACAATCAAATATACCTAATTGAGATGCGGAGCCGCCTTCTGGCTTCCAATAATGTCCAGGCATGGTGGTGAACCTGATGCAATATTTTGGAATGGGCGTGAGGAACCTTTGGCCTTCCAGATGTTGTCGAACTGCAACCCCCCCAGCAGCAAGCATGGGCCGGTAGCCAGGGGTGATGGGCGTGGCAGTTGGAATCATTGTGGAGTTGGAAGGGTCATCTAGTCCAGTGATGGCTAACCTTGACACTCCAGATGTTTTGGGACTACAACTCCCATCATCCCTGACCACTGGTCCTGCTAGCTAGGGATGATGGGAGTTGTAGTTCCAAAACATCTGGAGTGTCAAGGTTAGCCATCACTGATCTCGTCCAACCCCCTGCAATGCCGGAATCGTAGCTAAAGCATTCTTGACAGATGACCATCCATACTCTTGTTTCAAAGCCTCCTGTGAATGAGTGTCCACCACCTTATGAGGGTGTCCATTCCACTATGGAATAGCTTTCACTGTCAGAAAGCTTTCCTGATGTTTAGCCGGAATCTCCTTTCTTGTAATTTGAATCCGTTTGTTTCGGGCCCCGACCTCTGGAGCAGCAGAAAACAGGCACGCTCCCTCTTCCATAGGGCAGCCCTTGAGATATTTGAAGATGGCTCTCGTATCTCCTCTCAGTCTCCTCTTTTCCAGGCTAAACATACCCAGCTCCTTCAACCGTTCCTCATCAGGCATGGCTTCCAGTCCCTTGACAATCCTCTGCACATACTCCACCCGTGGGCTGGATCAGGCCCAATTGCCTTCAGGATCCGGCCCGTGGACTGTCTGTGAATCGGCGTGGGGATTCTGTTTGTTCGGGCTGCGCCATTTCCCCCCCTGCGCCATTCCATTTCCCACACACACACACCGCGGCGGCGCCTCCTCCCTCCCTCCCTCCTCCTGGCTTGTCCCCGCCCTGCCTAGAGGAGGAAGGAGCCTGGGCTGAGTGCCATTTTTAGCAGCCCCTCTCTGGAGCCAGCCCTTTCGCGCCGCTCATCTTCCCCCCGCCGCCGCCCTGGTGCTCCTGTTCGCCAGAGAGCAGAGCAGACGAACTTGTTCTGCCTACCCATGAGAAGCAGCGGCCGCAGCCCCAGGGAAGCAAGCGTAGGTGGAGGGTGGGGAGGAGGACTATTTGCCCCTCTCGCCTCTTTTCCCAGCTCCCCCCCCCCCCGTGCCGCTTCTCCGGCCCGCCACAAGGTCTGAGGGACAGTGGACCGGCCCACGGCTTAAAATTTTTGCCGACCCCTGGTTCAGCTTGTCAGTATCCTTTTTAAACTCTGGCGCCCAGAACTGGACACTGGACTCCGGTTGAGCAACATCTGGAGAGCCAAAGGTTTCTCACGCCTGCCGTAAAACATTCAGTACTCCGATCTCACAACAGTATGCAATTAACTCTTCCCTGGTGACGTCCTTGCTTCCTGACAATAATGTATTAATAAGAACAAAGTGGTGTGAATCCTTTAGTAGGCTGTGATGGATAAGACTGAGGTTGAGCTTCTGTCATTATTCATTGTCTGATGTTCCTGTTGAGTTTGGCCCTAATGCTTTTAAGTAAAGCATCAGAATCTCCTGTGGGTCCCGATCCAAGGCCCTTTCGGTGCTTCCAGAGAAGGCTTCTCATGTGCAATTACCCGTCTCCTGGGCAGATTGGAACCTTGCCACATTTTCCAATTTCTTCCTCGGTCTGGTTTTTCCACCCCTTCCCACAGAAGATCCATTAAGAGCATAATAGCAATGCAGTCTCCTTTGCGGGTGTGTGTGTGTGTGTGTGTGTGTGTCTCGTGACAGTAGGGGGGGTGAACAGTTGCCCCCGGAGGTGGGTGACACGTTGGAGAGCCCCGCCCCCTTTTTCTATTGGTCCGCTGTGCATTTCCTGTTCCAGAGCCATTTCCAAAACTGGCTCTGAGCCTTCATTAGCCGCTTCCTGAACTGAAGATTCTTCCACCTTCAGTTTAGCTATTTAATTATTAGGCTGCATTGAAAGTGGCAAGGCTTACTTCTGAGTAAGTACTGTGAATTCATAGTCCTCTAAACCAGTGCTGCAGACACTCCTTAATTTTTTTTATTATTACTATTTTATTTTTGCAGTTGCACTATGGTAAAGCAGTGCAGCTTTAAGGAAGATCATAGCTTGACCCTTTCCTAGCTGGGCTGTGCAACTTCACCAGGCTGAATTCTGGAACTGGCTGGGCTGTCTCTGATTTAGATCTACTTGTGAAATTGAGAGCTGGGCATTCTCTGGCGAAATCCTTGCAACCTGCAGCCCAGTTGTTCACTCGGAAATCAGTTCAGATGCAGTTTGCTTGCCCTGGAATGCAGGCAGCGTTTTAAAAACAAAACAAGAACTCTTTTTATTATTCTTATTTTTGCGATTTCCCTTCCAACAACCGTAACAAAACAAGGGGGCCCAAAATGCCGCTGAGAACACCTGCTTCGAAATGTCTGGAGAAGAGAGTGGGTGGGCATGGCCGGTGGGTAGTGGGGGAATGCAAGATGTACACGCACCTTGACTCTTGAGAGCCAGTGTGGTGTAGTGGTTAAGAGCAGTAGTCTCGTAATCTGGTGAACCGGGTTCGCTTCCCCGCTCCTCCACATGCAGCTGGTGGGTGACCTTGGGCTAGTCACACTTCTCTGAAGTCTCTCAGCCCCACTCACCTCACAGAGTGTTTGTTGTGGGGGAGGAAGGGAAAGGAGAATGTAAGCCGCTTTGAGACTCCTTCAGGGAGTGATAAAGCGGGCTATCAAATCCAAACTCTTCTTCTTCTTGAAATGTGGGTGACCAACGGCAGTTCTGCTCGTAGCTTTCAGTGGAAGAGCGATTATTGGAAGCTCTTGAGAGCCCTCTGTATGGAAGCACCCTTAGATGACAAATACCTCTGGATGAGATTGGTGCTTCAAAGACACACTTGGATCTGAAGTATCTATGTTCAGCAGTCTTCGACGTTCAGTCTTCCTGCCTGTCGTCTGTCTCCTTAATTGAGTACACGTGGTACAAATCTGTATGCAGAATAACTCTGCGAAAGGCGAACGGTGGGCCTCTGTTAGCAGTAGGAAACTTCCCCTGGTCGCCTGCCTTTTCTTGTAAGACCTCGGCTGAAGATGTCGCGTTAAGACTCTTGATGTTTTGGAAATTCTGGGTTCCAAACGTCATTCCGGTGAACGCTGCACCGGATTTGCAAGCACTGCCGGGATCATCGTGCGATGCAAGTCTGAGAATAGTATTGCCAGCTTTGCAGATAAGAGTCTGAAATAAGCGGGAACGTGGCAGAGCAAGCAGAAATTTTGATCTCCAGGCAAGGCTAGAAAGCCTGGTCTGAAAGACTGGAGAGCTTTTGGACAAGTGTCAACAGTGTAGAGTAGGCTGGTGTTCTTCAACTGTTGGGTTCCCACTTCCCAGATGTTCTGGGACTACAACTTCCATCATCCACGGCCAGGTTATGGACAGTCATGGACGATGGGAGTTGTAGTTCACCAACATCTGGGGACCCAACGGTTGAAGGAACACTGGAATGATGGGAGATGGGAGTCCAGCAATCCCTGGAGGGCTCCAGGTTCCCTAGTTTTTAATCATTCAGGTTTAGTCCCTCGCATAGAAAAGATGGCAGCATCAGAAGTGGGGGGGGGGGGGGATACCGAAGGATTTGTGGCTGGAGCAAGCTATTACTGCATCTCAATTCAAAGTGTTCGTGCTGACCTTTAAAGCCCTAAACGACCTTGGCCCAGTGTACCTGAAGGAGCGTCTCCAACCCCATCGTCCAGCCTGGATGCTGAGGTCCAGCTCCGAGGGCCTTCTGGCGGTTCCCTCCCTGCGAGAAGCAAAGCTACAGGGAACCAGGCAGAGGGCCTTCTCGGTGGTGGCACCCGCCCTTGTGGAACGCCCTCCCACCAGATGTCAAAGACAAAACAACTACCAGACTTTTAGAAGACATCTGAAGGCGGCCTTGTTTAGGGGAGCTTTTAATGTTTAATAGACTATTGTATTTTAATATTCTGTTGGAAGCCGCCCAGAGTGGCTGGGGAAACCCAGCCAGATGGGCGGGGTATAAATAATAAATTATTATTATTATTACCTCCTAATCTTGGAACAAAGGAGATGGTTTGCACATTTATCCAAGTGCTTCCTCCACTGTGGTTGGACTTAATATCGCCCAGTGTTTCTGTTTCACCACAGATGTGTTTGTGCAGAATAAAAAATTGCGAATCCGTAAAATGCCCTACCATTTCATCGTTTGCCCGGTCCGTTGCCGAGAGAGGGTGGGGGGCGCACGACGCAAGGATGGCTCTGCTCCCCCCCCCCCGCCCGGGAGCCGCTTTACCCAACAGTTACAGCCTCCACCCCAACTCCTGTTTTCATCTCTGAAATAAATGTCCTGATGAACCTTATTCAAACTGGAAAGCCTGAGCCAAACTGTTTCCTGATGCTCTTCCTCTCCCCTCTGTCCAAATCCCGCCTCTCTCGTTGACCCCCCCGTCATTTTTGCTGATGTCAAGAGTGAGATGAACTGTCCTTGTTGCTTTGCGTGTGACGAACGTCTACTGTGACCTGAGAAAAGGGGGGGGGGGAGAGAGAGAGAGAGACAGAGACAGAGCCCAGGACAGGTATAACTTATTTTATATCTCTGTGTTAATATTATATAGAGAAATATATATTCTGTGTGTGTAAAGAAAACCAACAACATTCTTATTGCAGTGCATTTACCATGTCTTTTTTAAAAAAATAAAAGGCGTTAACCTTTCCCCCCCCTCCCCCCGTTGTACATACATCCTAAAACATCATTAAAAATGAAGACTTGATCTGTTGCGTTGGGTGTTGCCTTGTTATCAATGGACTGGGAGTGTCTCAAAACCCGTCCCCCGCACCTGAACTTTTGTTTCTACAGGCTAAGTAAGCCATTCTTTACCCAAAACTAATCTGGGCAGCTGCCAGCAATTGATCTTGTACTAATATCTTGCATTCCAAATCTATGTTGTTGCCTGGAAAGCAGCTGATAAAGGAAATGGAAGGGGATCTCACACACACACACACACACACACACGGCTGTTGCTGGCATCCGTCTGTCTCGAGAGACAATGGGTGAAGTCAAACTGCTGCGGTAGCAGCACCAAAGCGACCTCTCCGGGGTGCAAGCCTGGGCAGAATGCGGCAGCCAGACTGGTGACTGGGAGCGGCCGCCGAGACCATATAATACCTGTCCTGAAAGACCTACATTGGCTCCCAGTGCGTTTCCGAGCACAATTCAAAGTGTTGGTGCTGACCTTTAAAGCCCTAAACGGCCTCAGTCCAAAATACCTGAAGGAGCGTCTCCACTCCCATTGTTCAGCCTGGACACGGAGGTCCAGCTCCGAGGGCCTTCTGGCGGTTCCCTCCCTGCGAGAAGCAAAGCTACAGAGAACCAGGCAGAGGGCCTTCTCGGTAGTGGCGCCTGCCCTGTGGAACACTCTCCCATCAGATTTCAAGGAAATAAACAACTATCTGACTTTTAGGAGATACCTGAAGGCAGCCCTGTTTAGGGGAGTTTTTAATGTTTGATGTTTGCTGAGTTTTTATTATGTTGGAAGCCACCCAGAGTGGCTAGGGAAACTCAGCCAGATGGGCGAGGTATAAATAATAAAATTATTATTATTATTATTGGGATCCTGGGCTGCCCAGGTGAAAAGACCTGCCCCACTCTTGGTCTTGCTGATGTGGTCCAAAGGCACCATCCAACCACCTTGGAGAGGTGGAGAGACTCCACTCCATATTTGTGTAGCATGAGAGCTCTCTCCCCTTGGTTTCCAGGGGCTTGTACCCAGAAACTCTTGATGCCTCCAACTATATAGAATCATAGAATCCTAGAGTTGGAAGAGACCCCAAGGGCCATCCAGTCCAACCCCCTGCCAAGCAGGAACACCATCAAAGCATTATTGACAGATGGATGTCAAGCCTCTGCTTAAAGACCTCCAAAGAAGGAGACTCCACCACACTCCTTGGCAGCAAATTCCACTGTCGAACAGCTCTTACTGTCAGGAAGTTCTTCCTAATGTTTAGGTGGAATCTTCTTTCTTGTAGTTTGAATCCATTGCTCCGTGTCCGCTTCTCTGGAGCAGCAGAAAACAACCTTTTTCCCTCCTCTATATGACATCCTTTTATATATTTGAACATGGCTATCATATCACCCCTTAACCTTCTCTTCTCCAGGCTAAACATACCCAGCTCCCTAAGCCGTTCCTCATAAGGCATCGTTTCCAGGCCTTTGACCATTTTGGTTGCCCTCCTCTGGACACGTTCCAGCTTGTCAGTATCCTTCTTGAACTGTGGTGCCCAGAACTGGACACAGTATTCCAGGTGAGGTCTGACCAGAGCGGAATACAGTGGTACTATTCCTTCCCTTGATCTAGATGCTATACTCCTATGGATGCAGCCCAGAATTGCATTGGCTTTTTTAGCTGCTGCATCACACTGTTGACTCATGTCAAGTTTGTGGTCTACCAAGACTCCTAGATCCTTTTCACATGTACTGCTCTCAAGCCAGGTGTCACCCATAACAGGTGTCTAGGCCGAGCATAGCTTACATGGCTGTTAGCCATCGATAGCCCTCTCATCCCTGAATTTGTCTAATCCTCCTTTAAAGCCGTCTAGGTTGGTGACCATTGCTGCCTCCTGTGGCAGGGAGTCCCACCGTTTAACTGCGCATTGTGCGAAGAAGGGCTTTATTTTATCTGAGAATTCTCAAGTGGGGGATAACAGTCGTCTTCTGGCATGCCTAGGCAGCAACTTTCTTTGCAAATGTGAGCAGCATTTGGCTGCTGCCCCATGCAGGGACAACTCCCATTTCCCACAAGCCAACACTGGCAAGCCGCAGGAATCCAATGGTGTCAGCTGCACAGCCAGTACTTATCCCTGTGCGGGCTGGTGGGGTTATAGCATCTAGAGTCTGAAACGGGATCAGGAACCCGAAAATTGCAGCTGTCCTGCATGTACAGACTGGAGACGGCAGGAATGTTAACAAAGCCCAAATCCCTTTTCTTCTACTAATGGATTACATACAATAAAGGATGTCACTGAGAAAATGAATGACTCTTGGTTTTGCTTTTTGAAAACACATAATAAACAGAAGTCTTAGCTGAGATCTCCACTCCCAGGGATGTGTGTCTGCTGCATGAACTATGCGCGGGACAAAAACTTACTTTCATTTATTTGTACACCACCTTTCATCCGAAGTTCTCAGCGTAGAATACAGGATAGAACCACAAATAATAAAAACAAATTTCAAAAGGACAAAACAAAACAATAAACCGCCTTTTTTAAAAAACCATTTAAAAGGACTAGATTGTTAAATCAACAAAAGGCCTTCACAATAGCTCAGTTGGTTGAGCATGAGACTCATGATCTCGGGGTTGTGGGTTTGAGCCCCAACTTGGGCAAAATATTCCTGCATTGCAGGGGGTTGGACTAGATGACCCTCGTGGTCCCTTCCAACTCTACGATTCGGTGATTCACCCAACCTAGAGCCAAGTCTAGAGCCAACCGCGGATTGAGTAGCATGGAAGACATGAATGAGCCCAGCACATATTTGAGGTTACAGAAACTCCTGCAGGCCTGATGTAGCTATGATGGCTAGTAACCACAGATAGGCTTACCTTCAGGTGACAGTACTGGGAGGGTTTATATAATAATAATAATATATTTATTAATACCCT
This sequence comes from Darevskia nairensis, assembly GCA_034642065.1. Classification (NCBI taxonomy): domain Eukaryota; kingdom Metazoa; phylum Chordata; class Lepidosauria; order Squamata; family Lacertidae; genus Darevskia; species Darevskia nairensis. Next base: position 782,665 of record JAWWNI010000924.1, read on the forward strand.
GCCCATCTGGCTGGGTTTCCCCAGCCACTCTGGGCAGCTTCCAGCAAAATATTAAAATACAATAATTAATCAAATTATAAATGCTTCCCTAAACAGGGCTGCCTTCAGATGTCTTCTAAAAGTCAGATACTGTAGTTCAGGCATGTCCAACAGGTAGATCGTGGTCTACCGGTAGATCACTGGACGTCTGCGGTAGATCACTGGTAGATCATTGGTTCCCCCCCAAAGAAGCTGAACAACTGTGGCTCCTATTACTATTTTACCTCCTTCCTAAAAAAAGCTCAACAACTTTGACCTGAACCCCCAGATCACTGCCAGTTTTTAACTCTGTGAGTAGATCACAGTCTCTTGGGAGTTGGCCACCCCTGCTGTAGTTGGTTGTTTCCTTGACATCTGATGGGAGGGCGTTCCACAGGGCGGGTGCCACCACCGAGAAGGCCCTCTGCCTGATTCCCTGTAACCTCACTTCTCGCAGGGAGGGAACCGCCAGAAGGCCCTCGGAGCTGGACCTCAGTGTCCGGGCTGAACGGTGGGGGTGGAGACGCTCCTTCAGGTATACAGGACCGAGGCCGCTTAGGGCTTTCAAGGTCAGCAGCAACACTTTGAATTGTGCTCAGAAACGTACTGGGAGCCAATGTAGATCTCTCAGGACCGCTGTTATGTGGTATTGGCGGTCGCTCCCAGTCACCAGTCTAGCTGCCGCATTCTGGATTAGTTGTAGTTTCTGGGTCACCTTCAAAGGTAGCCCCACGTAGAGCGCATGGCAGTAGTCCAAGCGGGAGATAACCAGATAATTTTGCCGCTGTTGCTCCGGTCCAAAGAACCATAGCATCTGGCATGAAGGGATGTCAGAGAAGCAACATGTCGAATTCCTTCCTGTCCTTGTTGCTCTTCTTGGCACCATTGTTGGGAGAGAAGAGTTGGAACTTGGCATCCTGCTGTTGCTGACCCCAAGGAAACCCAGCAGGCTGATATTAAAGACTTGGGGAAATGTCAGACACAGAGAAGGAACGCTGATAACATTAGCCTGGGAAGACCTCTTGGCAAATCAATTCACGCAGAGAAGCCAATTGCTGCAAGCCTGTTTACTTACATTGGTTTTGCAGAAAACAAACCTACAGCGAGGGGGAATTATATTTTGTGAAGTAGTCTTTCATATCATGATCGAGACGGATGCCTTCCAGATGCACTGATTTGGGCGGTTTGAAGCTTTTCGGAGACACCGTTGATGGAGTTGGAAATGGCGTTTATAAGTGGTCCACGTTTCACAAGCATACAGTAAGGTTGGTAGTGCAATAGCTTTGTAAACAAGCATTTTGGTTTCCCTGCGAATGTCCCGGTCCTCAAACACTCTGCGCTTCAATCGGGAGAAAGCCGCACTCGCAGAGCTCAGGCGATGCCGGATTTCGGCATCAATGTCGGCCCTTGTGGAAAGATAACTGCCCAGGTAAAGGTAAAGGACCCCTGGACGGTTAAGTGCATCTGTCTCATACAGGGATTGAACCTACAACTTTAGTGTTACCAGCACCACACTCTAACCCAGTGTTTCCCAACCTCCTCGGGGCAACGGCACACCTGTCCCACGAAAAAAATCTCGCGGCACACCACCACCACATGCACCCCGCCCCCCCCCGCCCCGGGGGGCGGGGTGTCCGTGCGCCCAGGCGGGAGGGAGGGGAAGGACCCAGGCGGGCGAAAACGGAGCGGGAGATCGGCGGGCCAGGCGCCCACCCCCCCTCCCGCGCCCAGCCCCCCGGCAGCACCTCCACCCGGCCCCGAGCGAGCCCGGTGGCACCGGCACCTCCCGCCCGGCCCCGACCGCGACCGGGGCGGCAGAGGCAGCGGGCGAAGCGCCCGGCAGCCCCGGCGAAGGCGGCGGTCGGCGAGCGGGAAGCGGAGCCGAGGCGACGCCAGCCGCCCGGACCGCCCCGGAAGCGGAAGCGGCCCAGGGCGGCACAGCAGCCGGTGTCTTCCCGCGGCACAGGAGCCGGTGTCTTGCGGCACACTCCTGTGCCGCGGCACACCGGTTGGGAAACGCTGCTCTAACCAATTGAGTCCACCCAAATAAGATTGGTTGGTTTATCATTCATAGCTTCACCGTTTCCATTATTTGGTGCAGGGATTTTATTTTCGGTAGAAACAGGACTCCGCTTTCGCACCTACACACACCACTTTTAATCGTTCTCCGAGATGTGGAGGGAAAAGGAAAACTGGGACATTCCGGGATGAAATCAGAAACCGGGACGGCTTCTGTAATTCCGGCACTGTCCCTGGAAAAAATCCTGACTCTTGGAGAGTATGGTTATGTTAGACGATTGAGACAGAAAGAACCCCAGTTCATCTTTATGTTTAAGACTATGCATCCTGGGGGACTTAATTCTGAACTGGATCTGAATTGTTTTATTTAATGCTTGAATGTCATACAGTTGTACTATACCTTTAAATCCACTACTTTTTGGCCAGTTGCTCAGTTATGAGCACCACCTGAGTCTGATTGTGTGGCTTTTTAAACCTTGGGTTTCATGCAGCCAGTAGTAGTGGTTACATACCCTTATGACCACTACTCCACAGAAGGATTTATATTTTCATAATATGGTCGAGTATGCATTTTCTGCAAATCTATATGGTATGTATTTTGTTAATTTGCTAATTTGTTTTCATAACCTTATATCTGTATTAACCTGTGGGTCATCGCTAGTATTATGATCGTTAATATTGTTTTGTAGTTGTGCTGAAGAAGACTCCTGCGAAACAGTTTTGATTATCCGGGATCGCTGTGCACATTACTACTGGAACTACTTGGACGTTATTGCTACAGTACATTGACTGACTACGTCTTCTTATGAACATTGTTACCTCATTTCATTTAGAGACTTATATTTCATGTTCTCAATGACTTTGATTATTTCTTGATATAGATTTTGTTTGTTTATTGAAGTGCCTGATATATTCATTGGTCATTGTGTTGCCCTTATTGCTGTTGTTCTTGTACAAAAGGCAGACAGACTGGCAGCTGGATTTTACTCAAACACACAAACGATAAAACATTGAAAAGCAACATCCAGTATAGATGCAAGCTGGGGAAGATCATCGCTCAAGAGGCTGGTTGGAAGAGGAAGGTCTTCAGTTAGCACCCAAAAGACAACAAAAATGGCGCCTGTGTATTATCCAAGGAGAGGGAATTCCAACAGGCAGGGGCCAACACAGTGAAGGCCCGATTCCTACACTGTGCGGTACTAGGGATAGATAGATAGATAGATAGATAGATAGATAGATAGATCGATCATTTATTTCAGCATTTGCGCCCATCATACAATACAATACAAACAAACAAACAAACGAGAATCAAATAAAACAACGGCACTGTACAAGCCGCAAATAAGATAACACAACTCACAGGGCCCAATACAGTATTAGCATTTCCATAAAAACATTACTCAGAGGAATTTTAAAGTTAAAATTTAGGCACCAAAACTAAAATCAATGTCTAAAATTCATATTTTTAGACACATATTTATAACTATCAATAATGGGCTGCCACTCCATTTCGTCTCTTATACAAGATAACGGCTGTTAGGAATCTAGCAACCTGTAGAGTTATATAAGGGTCCACATCTTGGCGCATCCAAGCAAGACGTAGGTCAGCTGGCTTATCAGCAATGGACTGAATTATCGGATTTAATAAACTGTCACGGATCGAACTGTACATAGGGCAATTGAACATTACATGCTGTAGAGATTCAGTTGATTTATTTTCACAGGCACACATAGGAGAGACTTGGCCCTTGGTAAATCTGTGACTCAAGCATTAAACCTAGCTTTTATGAAGGCATAACGATGTGAGGCAACCGTAAGTGATGTTAAATAGGACGGAACTTGGTAAATAGGGCGGTACTAGGGACTCAATGAATAACAAAATGGTAGAGGTGTTTTTAAAAATAAATAAATAAAAATACCCTTAATTTATTTATTTTTTAGCAGAAGGCATGTTTGCTGCTTTCTGATCAGAGCGCAGAACAATAACAGGATACTAATTTGCCACAGCAAACAATGAGAACATTATCGGGGCAAATGTACAGAATGGCCCATGTCAGATAACTGTCCTCTTCCATTTCCCTCTTTCCTCCGCTATCGGTTCCTGCTTGGGAGCGTCTCTCTGCGGATGGCCCTACGCCCACCGAGGACCCATAAATCACTCGCAAACAACTCCCAAAAGGAGCAATGACCCCAAAGTAACACTTCCACCAAGTAATAGGAACTTCCTGATGCGCCGATAAGCTTTTCCTGTTTTGAGGTTTTTAAAAATAATTTACTCCCCCCCCCCCCCTCAGACTATTCTGAGGCAAGGAGAAAAATATGCTCCGTTGAATTCCTTTCTCCCTCAGATTCCCCTTGTCCTGAGGCAGGCTCCTTGTGCTTTTGGTGAGTCTCAGGCAAAGTTCAACTCTAAATACACAGATCAGATTCAGACCAAGATATTAAGCTCACCTCAGTCCTGGTTCTTCGTTCTTCTAAGTAATTTGTTGAAGAATTATTGCTTCAACACTGGTGATCTTTTTTTTTTTAAATTTTTGTTTATTGAATTTTCAACACACATACTAATCACCACCACCATCTTTTTTTTTTTTAACAAACGAAATATCATCTTAGAATACAATAAGAATTTCATATATTAAAGCAAAATTTATATCACCAAATAAACTCTTCTTTCACACGTCTTACATTCATCACCGTTAAGCTTATTAATATTATTTATATATTTTTAATAATCCTTGACTTCCCTCTTTAACCGCCCCACCATTTCTCACTATTTTCTTTTCCTATATATATCATATAATATATTGTTCTATATTTAGCGTTAATTTTCTTCTTTTCCTCAACACTGGTGGTCTTCTTTGCTTCCACACTGGTGATCTTTGCTTCTTCCAGTACACTGGTATTAGTTCGCCTGTCTTCCCAAGTGATGTGTAAAAATTTTCGGAGACACCATTGATGGAATCTTTCCAGGAGTTGGAGATGGCGTTTATAAGTGGTCCACGTTTCACAAGCATACAGTAAGGCTGGTAGTCCAATAGCTTTGTAAACAAGCATTTTGGTTTCCTTGTGAATGTCCCGGTCCTCAAACACTCTGCGCTTCAATCGGGAGAAAGCCGCACTCGCAGAGCTCAGGTGATGCTGGATTTCGGCATCAATGTCGGCCCTTGTGGAAAGATAACTGCCCAGGTAAAGGTAAAGGTAAAGGACCCCTGGACGGTTAAGTCCAGTCAAAGGCGACTCTGGGGTTGCGGCGCTCATCTCTCTTTCAGGCCGAGGGAGCTGGCGTTTGTCCACAGACAACTTTCCGGGTCATGACTAAACCGCTTCTGGCGTAACGGGACACCGTGACGAGTGCCAGAGCGCACGGAAACACCGTTTACCTTCCTGCCGCAGTGGTACCTATTTATCTACTTGCACTGGTGTGCTTTCAAACTGCTAGGTTGGCAGGAGCTGGGAGAGAGCAACGGGAGCTCACCCTGTCAAGGGGATTTGAACCGCCGACCTTCCGATCGGCAAGCCCAAGAGGACCAGTGGTTTAGACCACAGCGCCACCTGCGTCCCCAGACAGTCAGGTTGTGTATCCATAGCAGTGACCAGAGGAGGAATGACCACCGGAAGGAGCGCAGAGAAGAAATGCCCTGGTGCATCTGCAGCAACGCAACTGTTTGCCTCCCTCTGCCCCAGCTGCAACAAAACATGTCTCTCCCATATCGGTCTCCACAGCCACAGCAGGCACTGCAAGTTCCAACAGTTTGACTTCACCCCCAAAGGCACACTCCTCCATTGTCTCCGGAGACAGACGGATGCCAGCAGCAGCAAGCCTGCGGAAAGGTGTGTGCTTTCTGACAGTCTGTGAGCAGAGCTCATGACATGTTCAATCCGAAGAACTAGTCCAGTAGCTCCCAAATGTTTTCAGGCCACCTTCCCTATTTGTTCCATAAACTCATTCCCTCAGTGGCCCCTATAAAAAGCATTGTTCGCTACAGCGGTTAACACAACCTGCTAAGTAAGATAATAAGGTAAAGGTAAAGGGACCCCTGACCGTTAGGTCTAGTTGCAGACGACTCTGGGGTTGCGGCGCTCATCTCGCTTTACTGGTCGAGGGAGCCGGCGTACAGCTTCCGGGTCATGTGGCCAGCATGGCTAAGCCGCTTCTGGCGAACCAGAGCAGCGCACGGAAACGCCGTTTACCTTCCCGCCGGAGCAGTACCTATTGATCTACTTGCACTTTGACGTGCTTTCAAACTGCTAGGTTGGCAGGAGCAGGGACCGAGCAACGGGAGCTCACCCCGTCATGGGGATTCGAACCGCCGACCTTCTGATCAGCAAGCCCTAGGCTCTGTGGTTTAACCCACAGCGCCACCCGCGTCCCTGAGGAAGATAATAACATCGTGGAATTCAAAACAGTAACAACTTATTGCATGCCTGTTCAAAATCCAATTGAAACTTAGTTTAATTAATTCAACAGAATTGATCGACGTGAGTGAGACCAGCTTTCCAAAGTCTGATAGTCATTTATACCTCCAGTGTCCCGTTGCTACTCACTTGCCTCTTCGGGTCCCCCTAGGTAATCCTGCTGGGGGGGGGGGCAGATATTCAATTTTTTAGAAGTTAGAATCTTTATTTGTTTAACCGTTCTAGTAAATATATATCTATATAGTTGCTCAGGCTGTGATTGACCACAGATTCCTCATTGAGAATCTGGGAGGGAGAGAGAGAGAATTGTTTAATTTTAGCTCACGTTTCGTATGTGCCCTCCTCCCGTATTAATTCAAACGCTGAGCAAAAATAGAATTTCCTGTTGAGATGCAACGAGATTCCTGTTTTTGCAAATGGTTGCATCTCATCAAGGAGCCAAAACTTGCTGGAGACCCCATGAAGATTGACAGCACTTGGGATGGGATCGGATGGGAGTCATACTTTCCATGGCGACCTGCTCAAAAAAGAAGAGAAGAATTCGTGATGTCATTTCGAATTTCCTAAAAAGAAATGTTTTCAGCTTTGGGGGACTATTTTTAACACCCCAGCAAGAATAGCTCTTGCGTTCTTATCAGATAGCTGTGTGGGTGGGAGAGAAAGCTTCTTGGGTTGTCGCACATGGGAGTATCCGGTTTTCATTGTCAGTAATTAATGATGGGTAAATTGGGAGCACTCGTTAAAATATGCTGTTTCTGTTCCATCCTTACCCCTCCATTGTGCTGTGAATTCCAAACCTGCCAAAGTAAACTTGATTTTTCAAAAAGGCTCCCCATATTTAACACTCTAACTCAGGGGTAGGCAACCTAAGGCCCGTGGGCCGGGTGCGGCCCAATCGCCTTCTAAATCCAGCCTACAGACGGTCCGGGAATCAGCGTGTTTTTCATGAGTAGAATGTGTCATTTTATTTAAAACTAGTAAATTAAGCCTGTTACAAAAACAGGCGCTAGAAAGCTCTCCGGCCCCGACGCCGCCCCTAAGTCCCTCTCTCGCTGACCCTGCTCGCTTTCTCGCCGTCTCTGCGCTCCCTGTCTGCCTGCTTCTCCGTCGCCGCCGCCGGCCTCCTTCCCTCTCTCGCTTGGCGCTGCTTCCCTCGCGCTTTGGCGAGAATCGGCAGTGGGAAGTTCCGCTGGAGTTGGGCGGCAACGGGAGGCAAGCAGTAAAGGCGGCGCCCCCCCCCCCGCAGTGGGCTTCGGCAACCTCGCCATGTCCGTGCGAGGCAGCGGCGCTGGCGCAACTGAGAACGCGCGTGCGCCGCCGCAGCCTTCTGGACACGCCCCCCTCTCCAATCCCTGCTCCAATCCCTGCGTCCGTCTCCGACATGCGCAGTGGAAAATTTCCACTGACACACACCACGGACGTGGGGACATTAGGGAATTATTATAGAGGATGCATCTCTGGTTTTTTTGTGGGGCCTGCCTGGTGTTTTGACATGAGTAGAATGTGTGCTTTTATTTAAAATGCATCTCTGGGTTATTTGTGGGGCCTGCCTGGTGTTTTTACATGAGTAGAATGTGTCCTTTTATTTAAAACTAGTAAATTAAGCCTGTTAACAAAAACAGGCGCTAGAAATCTCTCTCTCTCTCTCTCTCTCTCTCTCTCTCTCTCTCACACACACACACACACACACACACACAAACACACACACACCTTCTCCCCCACTTCCCAGACCTCCACAAACAGTTTGGCTCTGTCTCCCTCCCTCTCCCTCCCCCTCCCACACACACAGCGCCGGCCAAACGCCCGCTGCAGGTGGACAGCAGCAGGAGGTCTTGGGGCCACGGCGCGGGACCCCGCGGCATCCAGAGGCAGCTGGGAGGCGGGATAGGGGATGGGGGCAGGAAGGGGGCCTCCAGACGTGTCCCCGCACGGCCACTGGAGGACAGGACTCCTCGGCTGGTGCTGTTGGTGCCGAGCTCGGGCGGAGGCGCCTGCCGCCTGCCGCTTCTCCTGCTTTGGCAGGCGCCGCTACTCCGGGAGAGGAGCTGCACGCCTGCAAAGAGGCTCTCTCTGTCTCTTGCCGCCACACGCTCGCTCCCCGCTCACGGGCTCCACCTCGGCCCGCAAACGCTCCCTCCGCTCCGCTCCACTGACATGGCCTGGCGCTGGAGGGGAATCCGCGGTCTCTCCCTCGGCGCCCGAGCGCTGGCTGCAGCAGGCGCGGCTCCCGCAGGCCGAGCAAGTGCCGGCAGCAGCGGCCGCCATATTCTCAGCAACTGCCAAGGCGCTGCCGGAGCCGCAGCCAGAGCCTGCCGAGCGGGGGCAGCCTCGGAGGCGGCGGCAGCGGGTGAGCGCAGGCGGACAGCGCGCTCTGCTCCATGCGGACCCCGGCAGCGCGCTCAGCTCCATGCGAGGCGGCGGCAGTGAGGCAACTGACGACGCGCATGCGCCGCCGCCTCTCGGACACGCCCCCCTCTCCAATCCCTGCTCCAATCCCTGCGTCCGTCTCCGACATGCGCAGTTAAAATTTCCACTGACACACGGACGGCGCCGCAGGGACATAGGGAATTATTATAGAGGATGCATCTCTAGGTTATCTGTGGGGCATAATAATTCGTTCATATTTTTTCCCCAAAATATAATCCGGCCCACCACATGGTCTGAGGGACAGTGGACTGGCCCACAGCTTAAAAAGGTTGCTGACCCCTACTCTAACTCTTCAATTATCCGCCACCACTTCTCTCTCTCTCTCTCTCTCTCTCTCTCTATCATCTATCTATCTATCTATCTATCTATCTATCTATCTATCTATCTATCATCTATCTATCATCTATCTCTCTTAGTGGGAGTTAAAAATAGCTGTTTAGCTGCCCCGGGGAATGATGTTTTCGTGGTGCTATGATGTCTGTTGTGCTTTTGTTTTTTGTAATGCTTTTACAGTTGGTTCTCAAACTTAATCTGTTCCGGACATCCGTTCCAAAACCAAAGTATTCCAAAACCAAGGCGCGCTTTCCCATAGAAAGTAATGCAAAATGGATTAATCCGTTCCAGACTTTAAAAAACAACCCCTAAAACAGCAATTTAACATGGATTTTACTATCTAACGAGACCATTGATCCATAAAATGCAAGCAATAAACAATGTACTGCCGTCACACAATCAATCAATCAATCAATCAATCAGTAGCTGAACTGGGTTCCACACAGTCACAAAAACAAAAGAGCTGCAACAACAAAATGGCAAAATAAATAGCAAAAACAGACAGACCTCAGTGTAACACTCAAAGCGGAAGTGTGGCACTCCAAACGGAGCATGTTCAGCTTCCGAAAAAAAGTTTGCAATCCGGAACACTTACTTCCGGGTTTGCAGTGTTTGGGTTCCAAGTTGTTTGAGTACCAAGACATTTGAGAAACAAGGTACCACTGTGTCATCTGTTACATACTGCTCATATCGGTATTTCTGCATATAGACCTCCATCAGCGTGGAGTGTCCTAACAGAGAATGGAATCAGAACCACGCCACTGCCACAGCAAAGTGAAAGACGCTAAATTAAATGCAGTGTGCTCTAACAGGGTCCCTTGTTTGCTAGGAAAGGCTTAACCTGTTGAATTCCTGCCTGCCACACAGCAGTCAAAGGCACAATAACCCTGTCTTCCCCATGCCTAAACCAAAGCCTAGGCCGCAGTCCTGTACCTGCTTACCGAGAAATAAACCCCATTAAACACAAAGAGGCTTACTCCTTTTTAACATATTTTTATTAAAGACTAGCTGGCCCGGGCACGCCTTGCTGTGCCTGACTCAGGGTCCTTAAAGGGGGAGGATGTGTTCCCCCCCCCACGGGCTATGGGTTTTGTCCTCCCCCACCCCCCGTTGTTGTCTCATCCCTGTGATTACTCCCATCCTGTAGTGACCCATGAGGTATCCTGTCCTCCCCTCCCCCCGAGTCATCCCAAAAGTATGTGCAATGTCTCTTTTTTCAAGTTACATTTTCTACAGATCAGTTTCATTTGTTGAGACATCAGTGTTCCCTTAGGAAGAAAAGGGGGGCAGAGGTGGGGGCAGGAACAGGGGGTGGGGTGGGGTCGGCTGGCAATGCTTCTATTCTACTTAGTGTATGTGTGGGGTTTTGTGACGGCGTCGTTCGTGTGGGTTCTCTCTACTATTCGCTTGTATTTCTTTGGTGGTCCTAAAATCCAACTCTTCTGGACATCAGTCATACAAGAAATACAGTCCTACCTCGAGTTGCGTTTGCTTCACGTTGCGTTTTTTCAGGTTACGAACGCGGCAAACCCGGAAGTGTTTACTTCCGAGTTCGCCACTTTGCGCATGTGCAGGAGCAATCTGTGCGCTTTGTGCATGAGCGATCTATCACGTCACGCGCACGTGCAGAAGCGGCGCTCTACTTACGGACTTTTCGGGGTGCAAACGGCACCCTGGAACGGATCGCGTCCATAACTAGAGGTAACACTGTATGCAAAATAACTAAGCAAGTATTAGAAGTCACCCCAGAACTGGCCCTAGTGAACATCTTCCAAGATAATAATGCCCACTCACACCACAAAGAGCTCGTAACCCACCTACTATCAGCAGCCAGAAACATCATAGCCAGACACTGGAGAGACCTGTCAGGAGTAAGCATGGACCAATGGTAGCAAAAGATGCTTACTTTTGAGCAAACATGCATGCCATATACTTAAGGAGCGCCTGGTCCTCGCTTATTCGCACGGCTATCAGAGACCAGTGTGAGTTGCACAGACTCTCCTCTCGCGCTTTTCCCGGCTGAGCTCTATGACACTAAACTGGGAGCAAAGGAAGTCCATCGATTGCTGCCCCCTGCCCTCCCCATAGCGTCAGAGTGTCAGAGATGTGTAATTTATGGGACGGTAGGAAAGGGAAGTGTGTTCTGCTGACGTGACGACCATTCCCGAAGGATGCCATCCACTTTTCAGCAGGAGGAGTTATCTCTTTTTAGCATCAGACTTGGGGTCTCCAGGCTTCCTTGAGTCAGTCAAAATGATGGAATCAAGAGAGGTGGGCAGCCAGTCAAAGAGAAGGTCGCCCTGGGAGCGATTTCTACGCCTCCCGCTTATTTGCTCCAGCCACCATCTCAATTCACTTGTTGTTTAGTCATTCAGTCGTGTCCGACTCTTCATGACCCCATGGACCAGAGCACGCCTGGCACTCCTGCCTTCCCCTGCCTCCCGCAGTTTGGTCAGACTCATGTTGGTCACTTCGAGAACACTGTCCAACCATCTCATCTTCTGTCGTCCCCTTCTCTTGGGCCCTCAATCTTTCCCAACATCAGGGTCTTTTCTAGGGAGTCTTCTCTTCTCAGGAGGTGGCCAAAGTCTTGGAGCCTCAGCTTCAGGATCTGTCCTTCCAGTGAGCACTCCAGGCTGATTTCCATCTTCATGAATCACTGCCTTGTCATGGCAAAGGGGCTTGAATAACTCAGAAAGGCTATGAGCTATGCCGTGCAGGGCCACCCAAGACGGATGGTCATAGTGGAGAGATTTGACTACACGTGATCCACCTGGAACAGGAACTGGCAAGCCACTCCAGAATCCCTGCCAAGAAAACTCCATGGACAAAGACAACAGGCATATAAAAACTCATTTCACTAGGACTGGCAATAAACTCTCCTAAAATAATGCCATGGAATTCTACTCAATATTGATCCAGAGCTGATTCCAACATATAGTTAGCAGAGTAAAAACTTAAACACGTTGCAGGATTCCCCAAAAGTAGGCCAGAGGCAATGAATATTTCATCCAGCAGAGCTTTACTGCTACTGAAGGCAAATGAGCATAATGGTTGCAAATGCAACACATTCAGGATTGGCCCTGTCCATAAGAAATTCAGTTGCAGCAGACTTAAATTAAACTTGCAATAACTTATAATAAGTCTAAACCTTAACACTAAACATACTATGTACAGAACACCACACCAGAAGGGAAAGAGATTGAAAGATAAAGTGAAACCCACGCTCCTTCTGGCCTTATTATTATAGTCAGCATGGCCTTGACAGAAGAGATAACAGAACCAGTTTATGCCAGCTGTACTCTCTGAAGGAATAACCCAAACATCACGAACCTCCTGCTTGCTTCTTTCGCACAGAGAAGCTTACAGAACCCTCTTGAATTAAGTATAATAGGAAAGATCTCGACACATCAGATCAATACTTTCTGTACTAAGAAATGCAAACTGAAAATTTTGGTGTGCTTTCCCCCCATTAATATAAGCATGGTTATGTTTTACATGCATTTCTGCACCCAATACTTGGCTGGAGAATTACACTGCAAAATTCAGAACACTGCAAATTTCTGGTTCATGTTTTGTTCCAGAAAGTGTGAACTAGGGAGGTTTTCCTTTAAATGGAAACTGCATCAAATCCCCCCCGCCTTTTGCCATCTCTAGTCACCACACCTACTGTAGCATTCTCCTCTTCCATTGCCAGGGTTTTGTGGACTTTCCTTTTATGCAGCCCTAGTAAAAGGCAGTAACAAAAGAATAACTTGTTCGGTCTTGACTTTTTCCCAGCAAAAACTGCCTTTCTGGAATTGCTGACAAAGCCCAGGCATTCAGTGCAAAGCTGAACATGATGGGAACTGGACAATTTCCATTTCTAAAGCGGGTTGCTTCCCTGACGCCCCACCCCAGAAAAAGGTCTCAGGCCCTGCGGGGAAAGCAAATAGGGAACTTAGGTTGCAGAAAAAGTCAAATCTGCAACACACTAGCAACACGGCTTGCATTGTCAATACTTAGTTCTGAGCGATCAATATCCACGGCTCAAAAAATCGATCCTTTCTCTTTCGCTCTGCATTTGCGAATGTGGCAGGGAAGCAGAAAGTTTTCAGAGATGCTTCTCCCATTAAGCTGAACAGGGGTGAGGAGCCTTTGTTTTGTCTGAGGGCTACATTCCCTTCTGAAAACCTTCAGGGGGCCACATTCCATTGTTGGGTAGAGCCAGAGGCCAAAATAGGTGGGGCAATCGATGAATGTAAATTTTTACCTCTTGTAGCATACTGTTCGAAAGCACGTCAAAGTGCAAGTAGATAAATAGGTACCACTGCAGCGGGAAGGTAAATGGCGTTTCCGTGCGCTGCTCTGGTTCGCCAGAAGCGGCTTAGTCCTGCTGGCCACATGACCTGGAAGCTGTACGCCGGCTCTCGGCCAATAAAGCGAGATGAGCGCCGCAACCCCAGAGTCGGACACGACTGGACCTAATGGTGAGGGGTCTCTTTACCTTTTAGCATACTGTCCAAGCATCCCCATTTCCCAGGGACAGTCCCGGAATTACAGAAGCCATCCCAGTTTCTTATTTGATCCCATAATGTCCCGATTTTCCTTTCTTTCCTCCCCTCCACATCTCGGAGAACCATTTTGTAGCTGGAGTCAGTCCAGGCCCCGCCCTCCCAGGCCAGGTGGGAAAAGGAGGCAAGGCAGGGAGCAGGTCTTCCAGGACTCACAGCCAACCTTGTACCCTCTGGATGTTCTGTGCTGCAGATCCCATCAGCCCCAGCTAGCATAGTCAGGCACATGGGAGTTGTTGTCCAAAATATCTGCAGGGCGCCAGGTTGTTGAAGGCCGATATAATGTACCAACATGGCTCTCTACATTTTCTTGTTTAGTACTCCAATTGAGGGATGGAGTTCCATACAGATGCTGTCATGATGAGCTCCTACCCTTAATTTCTTGCTACATCCCTGCTCCCACATATAAAGAGTGTCCCCCAACTTATGCGCCACTGTGTATATGAGTAGCGCCAGGAGATTAATCATAGAATCATAGAGTTGGAAGAGACCCCAAGGGGCATCCAGTCCAACCCCTGCCAAGCAGGAACACCATCAAAGCATTCCTGACAGGTGGCTGTCAAGCCTCTGCTTAAAGACCTCCAAAGAAGGAGACTCCACCACACTCCTTGGCAGCAACTTCCACTGTCGAACAGCTCTTACTGTCAGGAAGTTCTTCCTAATGTTTAGGTGGAATCTTCTTTCTTGTAGTTTGAATCCATTGCTCCGTGTCCGCTTCTCTGGAGCAGCAGAAAACAACCTTTCTCCCTCCTCTATATGACATCCTTTTATATATTTGAACATGGCTATCATATCACCCCTTAACCTTCTCTTCTCCAGGCTAAACATACCCAGCTCCCTAAGCCGTTGGTTGCCCTCCTCTGGACACGTTCCAGCTTGTCAGTATCCTTCTTGAACTGTGGTGCCCAGAACTAATAATTGAATTCAAACCTGGAAATGGTGGGAGAGAGATGGAGGAGAAGAAGAAGAGTTTGGATTTGATATCCCGCTTTATCACTACCCAAAGGAGTCTCAAAGCGGCTCACATTCCCTTCCTCTGTGAGGCGAGTGGGGCTGAGAGACTTCAGAGAAGTGTGACTAGCCCAAGGTCACCCAGCAGCTGCATGTGGAGGAGGGGAGACGCGAACCCGGTTCACTGGATTATGAGTCTACCGCTCTTAACCACTACACCACACTGGCTCTCATCCTCCAGCTTCCTACCAGCTCCAGACCTTCAATTCTAGCTGTGGATATTTTTGGATACAGTATTTTAGATAGAGAGCGGCAGAGAGGGCGTTTAAAGAGTGTTTACAGCGTGCTCTCCACTTTACACAATTTCACTTATGTGTGTGCTGGGCCCTGGGACATATCCCCCTCGTTAATGGGGGGGATGACACCCGTATGGAGTAAATTATCAAGGAGTGGAGCTATGCTGAATGTTTTCCTCTGATGTGTTAGCTCATTATATACGGGGGTAAGTGGGTCAGAGGGTATGGGGAGCGTTCAAAACTGTTATGCGCACAGACACACACACACACCCCTACGGTCCAAATCGGCATAATTCTTCCTTCTAAGATGCAGAAAGTGTAGAAATGTACAGATGGTGATCATTACGGTATTACCACTGGCCACGTAGCATGCTAAACGTCCACGGTGCTGATTCAATCCAGAAGTCAAAGCATTGCACTTCTTGAATGGTTCCAAAGTGAAAACATTGCCTTACAGCAAAAGGTTCAGTACTGTCGCTTTGTGGGCTGCACCAGCAGCATAATCGATTTTCATCGCACTGCATGTGTTAATTGGTTTGCCGATTGATTTCAGGATGCATGTGTTGTCAGCTGCTGCAGTTTTGCTAAAGTCCGGTGTTAATAATGCAAAATTATAATATAACAACAACAACAACAGCAACAACAACAATTTATTTATACCCTGCCCATCCGGCTGGGTTTCCCCAGCCACTCTGGGCGGCTTCCAACAGAATATTAAAATACAATAGTCTATTAAACATTAAAAGCTTCCCTAAACAGGGCTGCCTTCAGGTGTCTTCTAAAAGTCTGGTAGTTGTTTTTCTCTTTGACATTTGGTGGGAGGGCTTTCCACAGGGCGGGTGCCACCACCGAGAAGGCCCTCTGCCTGGTTCCCTGTAGCTTTGCTTCTCGCAGGGAGGGAACCACCAGAAGGCCCTCGGCGCTGGACCTCAGTGTCCGGGCAGAACGATGGGGGTGGAGACGCTCCTTCGGGTATACTGAATTAACAAAATTAATATTGCAAAATTAACAATAATGCTGTGTTTCCTTTCCTTCCGATCTCACTATTTACAGTTTTACACACACACACACCTGTGATATGGCCAAGCGAGTGTATTGATTAGCAAAGGACTGCAGACTCAAGAAGAGATTAGTAACACAGACTAAAACTCAAAGTTATCCCAGAATTTAAAGCAGAGGTCCGCCAAGGGAAATCCAGCACCTTTGGCCTTTAGCCACACGTTTATTCAAGACTGCAGTCAGTGAGGTGTCAAAGAACTTGGCTACTGAAAATATTGAGAGTGGATTTCCTCAGTGGCCCCAGCGTAGGGGAGGGTGGAAAATGGCATCTTGCAAACATCCTGCAGGCCTTAAAGACAAATCTGATATCATCTTCCTCCCAGGATGAGAAGCTGAATAAGAAGGACAATCAAAGCTTTTGCTTGGAAGAAAACAGGAAGATGGATGTAGCAATTTCAATCCTTTTTGTACCTGTTTTGCCCCTTGGAATGAAAATATGACCCTCTTTCTTTCTTTCTCCTCGCATTCATTTTGCAGGCAGTCAGAGGTTGCGATTCACAGAACTGCTGCATTCATTGCAAAACCTGCCGGTGGGCAATTTCATAGAACATAGAATCATAGAGTTGGAAGAGACCCCAAGGGCCATCCAGTCCAACCCCCTGCCAAGCAGGAAACACCATCAAAGCATTCCTGACAGGTGGCTGTCAAGCCTCTGCTTAAAGACCTCCAAGGAAGGAGACTCCACCACACTCCTTGGCAGCAAATTCCACTGTCCAACAGCTCTTACTGTCAGGAAGTTCTTCCTAATGTTGAGGTGGACTCTTCTTTCTTGTAGTTTGAATCCATTGCTCCGTGTCCTCTTCTCAGGAGCAGCAGAAAACAACTTTTCTCCCTCCTCTATATGACATCCTTTTATATATTTGAACACTTCTCCAGGCTAAACATACCCAGCTCCCTAAGCCGTTCCTCATAAGGCATCATTTCCAGGCCTTGGACCATTTTGGTTGCCCTCCTCTGGACACGTTCCAGCTTGTCAGTATCCTTCTTGAACTGTTTGCCCAGAACTGGACACAGTATTCCAGGCGAGGTCTGACCAGAGCGGAATACAGTGGTACTATTACTTCCCTTGATCTAGATGCTATACTCCTATTGATGCAGCCCAGAATTGCATTGGCTTTTTTAGCTGCTGCAGTAGTTTAATTTGCAGTAGTCATGTGCCTTAAACTGGCTTAATTCTGTTCATGGCTGACCAGCTGACCGCAGGAATTTGTTGAGGAGCTTGAAGATCATGGCTCAGTGGCAGAATGTCTGGTTTACATGTAGAAGCCTCTTCCGACATGGTTCAGAATATCTCCATCTGAAACCCTGGAGAGCTATAGGTAACAGTGTTGTCCAAAATGTCTGGAGCACTTGGGAGTTCCAAGGTCACCCAGCAGCTGCATGTGGAGGAGCGGGGACGCGAACCCGGTTCACCAGATTACGAGTCCACCGCTCTTAACCACTACACCGCACTGGCTCAGGAAGGAGAGTCAATAAGCAGATTGTCTGGAAATCCCCTCAATGGCATGTTGCTGAATACACCCACAAATAAATAAGACCACCCCAGAGGTTGCCCACAAAAGGCTACAATGGGGGTTGTTCTCATAGTTTCCTCTTGACTGCCTAACCCTACAAAAGATTTGGCAGTGCTTGTTCTTTGAGGGGTCCAGCCGTTCAGTCTAAAAATGGCGCTCCCATTAAGGAGAGGAACAGGAGTACACAGAGAGGGATTAAATCTGAAAGAGGAGTGGGAGTACGTTTCCTACCTACTCCTTTTCCTCCAGAAAATACAGTAAAAGAATGTTCCTTGGTGAATGGGATTCTGTTGGCCATCATATAACAAAGGCCATATTCCTGTAAATAGATGCAATCTGACCTCCTCTGCCCAAACCCCTCCATGCACTTATAAGAGCTATTCCCCCTCCTTTTTCTATTATATTCAACCAGAAACGTTGGTTTTTTAAAAAAAAAACCACCACCAGAATTGTATGTTTCTGGTTTAAATCCAAGGACAGAGTATTTTGTGAAATCTGAAAAACAGCCAACTTATTTTGGATTCTATCCAAGTATAGACCTGCTAAGATTACTCCCCATTGAAATTACTTTACATGTCTTAATTTAACAATTAATTTAATGGGTCTATTTGGGGTGTATGGAAGTGAGAGCTGGACCATAAAGAAGGCTGATCGCCGAAGAATGGATGCTTTTGAATTCTGGTGCTGGAGGAGACTCTTGAGAGTCCCATGGACTGCAAGAAGATCAAACCGATCCATTCTTAAGGAAACCAACCCTGAGTGCTCACTGAAAGGACAGATCCTGAAGCTGAGGCTCCAATACTTTGGCCACCTCATGAGAAGAGAAGACTCCCTGGAAAAGACCCTGATGTTGGGAAAGATGGAGGGCACAAGGAGAAGGGGACGACAGAGGACGAGATGGTTGGACAGTGTTCTCGAAGCTACCAACATGAGTCTGACCAAACTGTAGGAGGCAGTGGAAGACAGGAGTGTCTGGCGTGCTCTGGTCCATGGGGTCATGAATAATAGAATCATAGAGTTGGAAGAGACCACAAGGGCCATCCAGTCCAACCACCTGTCAAGCAGGAAACACCATCAAAGCATTCCTGACAGGTGAATGCTTAAAGACCTCCAAAGAAGGAGACTCCACCACACTTCTTGGCAGCAAATTCCACTGTTGAACAGCTCTTACTGTCAGGAAGTTCTTCCTAATGTTTAGGTGGAATCTTCTTTCTTGTAGTTTGAATCCATTGCTCCGTGTCCGCTTCTCTGGAGCAGCAGAAAACAATCTTTCTCCCTCCTCTATATGACATCCTTTTATATATTTGAACATGGCTATCATATCACCCCTTAACCTTCTCTTCTCCAGGCTAAACATATCCAGCTCCCTAAGCCATTCCTCATAAGGCATCATTTCCAGGCCTTTGACCATTTTGGTTGCCCTCTTCTGGACACGTTCCAGCTTGTCAGTATCCTTCCTGAACTGTGGTGCCCAGAACTGGACACAGTATTCCAGGTGAGGTCTGACCAGAGCGGAATACAGTGGTACTATTCCTTCCCTTGATCTAGATGCTATACTCCTATGGATGCAGCCCAGAATTGCATGGGCTTTTTTAGCTGCTGCATCACACTGTTGACTCATGTCAAGTTTGTGGTCTACCAAGACTCCTAGATCCTTTTCACATGTACTGCTCTCAAGCCAGGTGTCACCCATCCTGTATTTGTGCCTTTCATTTTTTTGCCCAAGTGTAGTACTTTACATTTCTCCCTGTTAAAATTCATCGAAGAGTCGGACACGACTAAACGACTAAACAACAGCACTTGGGAGTAGCTGGACTGACATACTTGAGTCGTTCTGGTTCTGAATTCTCTTTGGGGCAGAATGAGGATACGCCCAGACAATGCTTTATATTGCATTTTTATCCCCACAGCCTTCCAAAGACCCAACAGCAATATTATACAAAAATTTGACTGAGAGAGAGGTTCCCCCCCCCAAGTCGCAGCTAAGTAGCGATTCAAACCTTTTGGACTTCACTGGACGGCCAATGCAGTTGCAGTGATCAGCATCTCGGATTTGGGCCTGGGAGATCAGGGTTCAAATCCCCACTTGGCCACAAAGCTCACTAGGTGATGTTGGGCCAGTCACGGCCTCTTGGCTTAAACCTACCTCGCAGGGTTGTTGTGGAGATTAAACGAGGAGCAGGAGAAAAAACCATGTACACCACCTTGAGCTCCTTGGAGAAAAAAGTGGGATGCAAATGCAATAAATAAGAAATAATAAACTTCTTTATTAAGATAAACTTCCACCAGTCCCTCCCAGCCAGCATGGCTGGTCTATTCTTGGAAGACAACACAGGTAGTCCCTCTTTTAAGACGGTGATAAATATATATATATATTTTTAATGTGTGTATTTAAAGACCAAAACCTGTTACCTGATTAACTGGGGGCACTTTGTTTGCTTGTTTGTTTAATACACTGTTTCTTAAACATTGCAATCCTATGCGTGCCATCTCAGAACAAATACCGGTAAGTCCTATCTGAGTTTAGTCAGACTTACTGCCAGTTAAGCTTGTGTAGTAGGATGGCCGCCTTGATGAATGGATCTGATTAATGCACTAAATCTTGCAGCGGCTCTAGCCTGTATGCCGGCAGAGGCGCAAGCTGCTTTCTTGATCTGTCACTCACATGTCGGAACAGGAGAAACATAAGAGCAGGATTTGCAATGCTTTTCTTGTGAATTTAGCACCCTCTGGTGGGAACGTGAGCATGTTAGGGAAAGAGGAATGAGGGTCTACAGTGCAAAACACCAGATGACCGGCCCGTTTCAAAGGGTTGGTTCTGACCTACGGAGCCTTATGCAGAAGAGTTTGGATTTGATATCCCGCTTTATCACTCCCCGAAGGAGTCTCAAAGCGGCTAACATTCTCCTTTCCCTTCCTCCCCCACAACAAACGCTCTGTGAGGTGAGTGGGGCTGAGAGACTTCAGAGAAGTGGGACTAGCCCAAGGTCACCCAGCAGCTGCATGTGGAGGAGCGGAGACGCGAACCCGGTTCACCAGATTACGAGTCTACCGCTCTTAACCACTACACCACACTGGCTCTCAGCGCAGGATCCCAACACATCAATGTCTTTTTTTTTTTTTTTTTTAAAATAATTTTTATTAATTTTGCAGTTTTATAAACATACAGTAATACATTTTGGTCAGGCTTCATCCCTCCCCACCTCTCACCATGGGGAGTTATTTAATCTTACCCTCCCTCTCACAGAGGTAAACCCATTCATTATTTCCCCTGACCTCAAACAAATCATTATCTAGCTTTGGCCTAACCCTATTCCCGGGTAGACCATTCTTAGGAACATAACATAATCATAGTGACTTCCTCCGCACCTCCCTAGTGGCTGCATTAAACAATATATTTCTTCAATTCAGGTACATGGATATAATAGTCATATCTTAAACTTAGTTACAAAACACAGTTCTAATTTATATAAAACATCAGTTCTTATTTCACAACTTCTTTTAATTTTCACCTCAGCGTCTTCCTCCCATATCATCTATAAGTTTCCTTCTGACTCCCCTTAATCTTCAGGCTGCTAACTTCGAGAGGCCTTAACATAATCCAAACTCTTAGCCATGTCCGACAAAAATGCTCAAAAACCAAATATATAATCAATCCCAGGTAACCCACCCGCACCATTCAGCCCTGTCCTCGCCTTTCCCCAGTCCATGTCCAAGTGCTTACTTGCACTTGGACTTTACCTTCTCTTGGACTTCTCGGTTGCTTCTGTCCCCAATTTTTAGTTAAGGTCTTTTTCTTCTTTAAAATCCTCTGGCGTCGCAGAAAATAGTCCTTTATAGATGTCACTTTTTTAATCCTCTTCTTCAGTCCAAATTTCTTGCACCGAGAAAGGTTCTTCCTGTGGCGAGGCTTGCCCATGGCCTTGGGGGGAATTTCACCCCCTTCCTTCCTTTGTGCAGCTGGCATGACATCAGTGTTGTTTACAGCACCTCTCAGTCTTTCAGTCTCTGCTTGGAACTCCAATCTTAGTTCCCAGATTTTTTCAAGGACTCTCTTCCAGCCTCCTTGTTCAAAATCATCCTCCATTTTCAAAGACAAGGCTATACAGTGTTCCAAGCCGAACCAAAGCCAAGTTCAAAATCCAAATTTCCACAGTAGATTCCAACAGGTCCGATTCAAATCCTCTAGCTGTCAAAAGTGTTAGTTAGTAGCCCCCCCGATCAGGGGTGTCCGAAGGATCGAATCTCTGTTACAAAGTCAAATTCCGTTACATTGCAGCCGCATCGGCAATAAAGTTCCTGATTTAGTGCCACAGTAGCAAGGGACGGACCTCCGTAAATTGCATCCCCGTACTACACCAAATTAGTCCAAATTCTTCAGTACTCTCTTAGTACTCACGTTTAAATCATCCAATCTGTTCATTTTCGGAGGAATCAGCGCGCTCAAATGGGAAGGGCTCGCAGCTTCAACCCGACGGGCCACATCAATGTCAGAATGTCAGGAGATATAGAGTAGAAGTAAGCTGAAAGATAAGCGAGGCTGTAGAGTTAGAAAATAGATTTATGTTTTATAATTGTTTGAATAAATGTTATGAATAATAGAAAAGTAGAGATGTTAAGGTAAATTAACAAAATATGCTTTTAATGATGTAAAGAAATTACTAAAGATGATTGACAAGGTACGCAGGAAGAGAGGACGGGAGGAAGTCAACCCACAATGATAAGAAAGAATGATAGGTTAAAAGGATTCATGTATTTTTTTATTTGTTTTATTGTATGCTGTGTTTTTTTCTGTTTGATTGTTGTTTGTGTGTTTTATTGTATTAATTTGATAAAACCAATAAAAATGTATTGGGGGAAGAAGAAGAAAAGAATGTCAGGAGAACCTGCAGGATCAGGCCAAAGGGTGCCCATCTAGCTCAGCATCCTGTTCTCACAGTGGCCAACTGTAGGCTTTTCTTCTTTCCAAAATATCCTGCAAGGCAGAAGGTACAGATCCTTCCTCAGGGTTTACTCCCGAAACCTTTCTCAAAACAGCGAAGGTTTAGGACCAGAGTTTTCCTTCTAGATGGTCTTCCTTCCCAGGTGGACAAGCCCCATCTGCCCCTCACCTCCCTCTACAGCACATGCAGAAACTGCCTTCTTGACCGTTGGACCCGCTCTAAGTCTTGTCTGCTCCATCCACCGGAGCCTGTCTTGAAATGTAGGAGAAGTCCCTAACTCACTGAGGGTTTGAGACCCATCGGCTACCCACACCTGGTTTAGCTGGCCAGTTGAAGCTGTTTCCTGGGATTGTGGCCGCTGTCGTATGCAGACAACTTCTAGGAGCCCCAGGTGAGTGCAGGGTGAGGAGCAAAGGAGGACAAATACCCCAGGACAAGAACATCAGTGAGATCAAGGGGAGGGAGTCTTGTCATTTGGGCAGCACAGGACCTCCATAGACACTGCCCAGGCTTGTGTCCTGGAGAGGTCTCCTTCTTCTTCTTCTTCTCCTTCTTCTCCTTCTTCTTCTTCCATGAACATGGTGGAGCTCCAATTGGAGAGGTCACTACACAGTTTGATTTCATCCCCAGAGGTGAAGTATACCGTTTCTTGAGACAGACAGATGCATAGCTGTCAACCCTCCCTTTTTTTTGGCAGGAAACTCCCTCATTCCAATGTCGTTTCCCGCTGCCATCCCGGATTGTTGATATCCCTTAAATTTCCGGGATTTCAAAGGAAGCAGCTCCTCTCCCTCCCTGCCACCCAGGGAGGCTCCTCAGCTGCATTGCTCGGCTGCCAATAAGGAGTCTGAGACCGACTGGGGGCGGAGCTTACATGCCTTCTGCAGCCAGACCCTCACGCCCAACCAGACAGACAGGCTGCCTGCCGTCTATGCGCTCGCTCTTTCGCTCACCAGTTTGCGCGCAGCCTCTGGAGCGCAGGGTGGCAAGGCTACTTGGTGCCATTGCACCGCTCATCCCTTATTTTCAAACCCGAAAGTTTGGAAAAAATCCCTTATTTTCAAATCCGAAAGTTGACAGCTATGGGCAGATGCAAGAATGCAGATCTATTTTCAGCTGGGAACTGTTGCTTCATTTCAGCGCCCGGAGGCCAAAACCAGTTTAATGAGTGTGTTTTTTGAGTTATGCCTGGGTTACAAGTTCCCTTGTGATCTAGTCTGGCTCAGCTGCTTTAGCCCGTTCTGCAGACACAAGCTTAGAGCCTTTGCCTTGTGGACATTTGTGGCATAGATTGTGATGCTGGGAACCACAGAAGGGGAGAGATGCTATTGCATCTTGATTTCAGGTTCCCCATAATGGGCACCTGGCTGGCCCCTGTGACAGCAAGATGCTGGATGGGCCCTTGGCCTGATCCAGCAAGCTAATATTCTTCTGTTCGTTCATGGTCTCTTGGGGGACAACCCTTTAGGTGGCCACAACCTCAGTTGTGAAGCACACAATGAAGATTTATCCTCTTTCCCCCTCTATCACAGGCAGCTGACATTCTGGGCTTTACAACTCCCACATTCCCGATATGTTAGAGCAAAACAGTTTGCCAACTCTGATAAAAGAGAGGAAATACTTTGAATGTGTATCATATCAGTAGCATTATCTGTCATGCTGCAAAGAGCAGCATTATCTTACTGCCCAGGCCTTCCTTGACTCATAAGATTGTCCCATTATTACTGAATTCCTGTTTTTATCATATTGTTTTATGGTGTTTAATCTCCAGTTATATAGAATCGTAGAATTTTGGCAACACGCTGTTTTTATGATGTATTTCTGTATACCACTTAGAGATTTTTTAAATGTTAAATGGTTTAGAAAGTGATATCTGAAGAAGTGTGCATGCACACAAAAGCTCATACTAAGAACAAACTTAGTTGGTCTCTAAGGTGCTACTAGGGACGCAGGTGGCGCTGTGGGTTAAACCACAGAGCCCAGGGCTTGCCGATCAGAAGGTCAGCAGTTCGAATCCCCGCGACAGGGTGAGTTCCTGTTGCTCGGTCCCTGCTCCTGCCAATCTAGCAGTTCGAAAGCACATCAAAGTGCAAGTAGATAAATAGGTACCACTGCAGCGGGAAGGTAAACGGCGTTTCCGTGTGCTGCTCTCGTTTTGTCAGAAGCGGCTTAGTCATGCTGGCCACATGACCCGGAAGCTGTACGTTGGCTCCCTCGCCCAATAATGCGAGATGAGCGCCGCAACCCCAGAGTCGGTCACAACTGGACCTAATGGTCAGGGGTCCCTTTACCTTTAAGGTGCTACTGGAAGTAATTTTTTAATTTTGGTTTAGAAATGATTCTAGAAGCATTTTGGATTTTAAACACTGACTTAAATCCTTGCACTATTATGAGTATAGGAATACGTTTCGGTTTTTTGCTAATGACACATTAGCTTGGGAATAAGCACCACTTTTTTGTAAAAATTATGTTTTTTAAAAAAAGTATTTTAATAGTAAAAATAAAAAAGATGATTGGTAACCACAGACATACCTCGTCAGCTGCTCTGGTTTTTAAAGAGTAGTGATAAAAATGATGACGCAAAGTGAGTTCAAGGCACCCTTTTCTCGTAAGAACAGCTTGCTGGATTAGGCCAATGACCCCTCTAGTCCAGCTGGTCTCACAGTGGATATCCAGATGCCCAAACAGGAAACCCTCAAGCAGGATCCGAGCACCCGGGCCCTCTCTCCTCCTGTGACTAGTATTCAGAAGCCATTGATAGCTCTCTCCTCCATCAATTAGTCTAATCCTCTTTTAAGCCATCTAGGTAGGTGGCTACTTGGGAAGACAGGTGAAGGCGAACTAATGCCAGTGTACTGGAAGAAGAAAGATCACAAGTGTTGAAGCAATGATTCTTCAACATCAATTTCGTTGGACTGGTCATGTTGTGCGGATGCCTGATTATCGCCTTCCAAAGCAACTTGTTGTTGTTGTTTAGTTGTTTAGTCGTGTCTGACTCTTCGTGATCCCCTGGACCAGAGCACGCCAGGAACTCCTGTCTTCCATTGCCTCCCGCAGTTTGGTCAGACTCATGTTGGTAGCTTCGAGAACACTGTCCAACCATCTCGTCCTCTGTCGTCCCCTTCTCCTTGTGCCCTCCATCTTTCCCAACATCAGGGTCTTTTCCAGGGAGTCTTCTCTTCTCATGAGAAACTACTCTAATCCAAACTTAAAAATGGAAAGCGTAATGCTGGTGGTCAACAAAAGAGGTTGAAAGACTGTCTCAAGGCAAATCTTTAAAAATGTAGTATAAACACCAACAATTGGGAAACACTGGCCTGCGAGCGCTCCAGTTGGAGAACAGTCTTGACCAAAGGCATCATGGGCTTTGAAGACGCTCGAACTCAGGACGCAAGGGAGAAATGTGCTAAGAGGAAGGCACGCTTGGCAAACCCACACCGTGTTCAACTCCTGCCCAGAAACCTATGTCCCCAATGTGGAAGGACGTGTGGATCCAGAATTGGCCTCCACAGTCACTTACGGACTCATTGTTAAAACCGTGTTTATGGAAGACAATCTTACTCAGCTACAAGGGCTCACCAAAGAAGAAGAAGAAGAAGAAGAAGAAGAAGAAGAAGAAGAAGAAGAGGTTGGTGACCATCACTGCTTCCTGCGGCAATGAGTTCCACAGTTTAACTATGAGCTGCATGAATGAGGACAAACCTTTATCTGCCCTGAATCTTTTAGCTCCTCTCAAACATGCAGCTTCTCAAACTAGGGCCCTGCAAACATTTTAATGGCTCTTTTAATTGCTACACTTTCTAGTGGGCTTGCTTCATTGCGTATTTTAAATATGTGTGTTTCTAATGTTTTGAAGAAATTGTTTTATTGTGTACCGTTTTATTACGCCCGGGCTTTATAACTGTTTTTGTGCTTGTAAACTGCCTCAAAGCCAGTTTGGCATGTAGACAGTACATTAATTCGTTAATTATTATAATAACAATGTTTTGGACAACAACTCCCGCAAGCCGCAAGCCAACAGATGTTCTGGCCTGCAGCTTCCAAGAGCCGCTGTTGGGAACTGCAGTCCAACGCATCTGGAGGGCAAACTAGGGTGCCAAAGGCATCTCTTACAAACTTTGTGGCTTAACAGCTGCTCAAGTCGCGAACGTAGTATGTGCAATAGCATCTCTGAGCTCTAGATGGCGAGTTGACTTTGCACTTGACTGATACCATACTAACTCCATTGAAAAATCGCATTTAAAGGAAGTTCGCGTTGACGGCTCAAGTTCTCTTGCCTGGCAAGTACGTCTCAACAACAACAACAATGCCCTTCCTCTCAAAGCATAGCTGTCAACTTTCGGATTTGAAAATAAGGGATTTTTTCCAAACTTTCAGATTTGAAAATAAGGGATGCCGCGAGGGCGGTGCAATGGCACCAAGTAGCCTCGCCACCCTGCGCTTCAGAGGCTGCGTGCGAACGGGTGAGCGAAAGAGCGAGCGCGTAGATGGCAGGCAGGCTGTCTGTCTGGTTGGGCGTGAGGGTCTGGCTGCACAAGGCATGCAAGCTCCGCCCCCAGTCGGTCTCAGACTCCTAATTGGCAGCTGAGCAACGCAGCTGAGGAGCCTCCCTGGCCGGCAGGGAGGGAGAGGAGCCGCTTCCTTTGAAATCCGGGGAATTTAAGGGATATCAACAATCCGGGATAGCAGCGGGAAACTGCATTGGAATAAGGGAGTTTCCCGCCAAAAAAAAGGGAGGGTTGACAGCTATGAACTCGCCCCCCCCACCAAGAGTTGGCTCCTATGGCAAGGGCGCCAGGTAGTCCAGGGTTGTGATTCCTGCACGGCGAGGGGGTTGGACTAGATGAACCACGGTAGTCCCTTTCCAGCTCCCCGGTGCTAGCAGCGTGAAAGAGGCGAGGGTCGCGCTCTGGCAGGTAGGGCAGAGAAAGGGCCCCCCTCCCTCTCCAAGCGCCCGCCTCGAGGGGGGTCGCCTCGAGGGGGCGCGTTTCCCTCGCTCTCCGCCACCGTCGTCCTCCTGCCCAAACCGGGGCTCTCTCCCAGTCTCCCCTCACCCCCAGCCGCCGCCGCCACTGTGAGCCAGTGTGGTGTAGTGGTTAAAAGTGGTAGACTCATAATCTGGGGAACCGGGTTCGCGTCTCCCCTCCTCCACATGCAGCTGCTGGGTGACCTTGGGCTAGTCACACTTCTCTGAAGTCTCTCAGCCCCACTCACCTCACAGAGGAAGGGAAAGGAGAAT
Organism: Darevskia nairensis; assembly: GCA_034642065.1. Classification (NCBI taxonomy): domain Eukaryota; kingdom Metazoa; phylum Chordata; class Lepidosauria; order Squamata; family Lacertidae; genus Darevskia; species Darevskia nairensis. Next base: position 810,433 of record JAWWNI010000924.1, read on the forward strand.
GTGAGCTGCTTTGAGACTCCTTCGGGTAGTGATAAAGCGGGATATCAAATCCAAACTCTTCTTCTTCTTCTTCCTAGTCTGGTAAGTATATAATGAGCTAACACATCAAAGGAAAACATTCAGCATAGCTCCACTCCTTGATAATTTACTCCATATGGGTGTCATCCCCCCATTAACGCGGGGGATGTCCGGACCCAGCACACACATAAGTGAAATTGTGTAAAGTGGAGAGCACGCTGTAAACACTCTTTAAACGCCCTCTCTGCCGCTCTCTACCTAAAATACTGTATCCAAAAATATCCACAGCTAGAATTGAAGCTCTGGAGACGGTAGGAAGCTGGAGGATGAGAGCCAGTGTGGTGTAGTGGTTAAGAGCGGTGGACTCATAATCTGGTGAACCGGGTTCGCGTCTCCGCTCCTCCACATGCAGCTGCTGGGTGACCTTGGGCTAGTCCCACTTCTCTGAAGTCTCTCAGCCCCACTCACCTCACAGAGTGTTTGTTGTGGGGGAGGAAGGGAAAGGAGAAGGTTAGCCTCTTTGGGACTCCTTCGGGTAGTGATAAAGCGGGATATCAAATCCAAACTCTTCTTGAAATGTGGGTGACCAACGGCAGTTCTGCTCGTAGCTTTCAGTGGAAGAGCGATTATTGGAAGCTCTTGAGAGCCCTCTGTATGGAAGCACCCTTAGATGACAAATACCTCTGGATGAGATTGGCGCTTCAAAGACACACTTGGATCTGAAGTATTTATGTTCAGCAGTCTTCGACGTTCAGTCTTCCTGCCTTTCGTCTGTCTCCTTAATCTATATTGAGTACTGCTCTGTGTGGTGTAGTGGTTAAGAGCGGTAGACTCGTAATCTGGGGAACCGGGTTCGCGTCTCCGCTCCTCCACATGCAGCTGCTGGGTGACCTTGGGCTAGTCACCCTTCTCTGAAGTCTCTCAGCCCCACTCACCTCACAGAGTGTTTGTTGTGGGGCAGGAATAAGGGAAAGGAGAATGTGAGCCGCTTTGAGACTCCTTCGGGGAGTGATAAAGCGGGATATCAAATCCAAACTCTTCTTCTTCTTCTCCTCCCCTCCCTCGAGCGCCCCTTCTCCCCCAGCCCGACGGTTGCCCGCGTTCCTCCGGCCGGGGCGCGCGGCGGCTGAGGCGCACGGAGGTGGCCGGTTGCCCGGAGGTGGGGCGGCCGAAAAGGCGGGCGAGAAGAAGGGAAGGAAGCTCCTCTCCCTCCCTTAAAAGACAACTTTGCGAGCGAACCGCTGGGCGCCTTGGCCCCGGGGAGGAGCGGTTCGCTCGCAAAGTTGTCTTTTAAGGGAGCGCGAGAGCGAGCTGTCCTTCCCCTCCTCTCCTTTCGCGCCTTTTCCGAGACGCCCCACCTCCCGGGCAACGGCCCCCCTGCCGAGGAGACGCCGCCGCCGCCGCCCTCGAACTTCGCCATGAGGCGGCTCCGGGTGGCCCGGAGGGGGCCGTGGCCGGGCAGGGTCTGCGCGGTGGCGCTGGCGCTGCTGGCCGCCGTGGCCTTCTTCGCCGTGGCGCTGTCTCTGGCCAGCCTGCAGCAGGCGCCCCCGGGCGGGGAGAAGAGGCTGCCGCGCGGGGAGAGGCGCTTCTCGGACGGGGCGGAGGAGCGGCCCCAAGACCTGGCCCGCCCCGTCTACGAGAAGGCGCCGCCGGACGCTTCGGCCCCCGGGGAGTGGGGCAAGCCGGCCCACCTGCAGCTGAGCGCCGAGGAGAAGAAGGAGGAGGAGGAGCTGGTGGAGCAATACGCCATCAACGTCTTCCTCAGCCAGAAGATCTCGCTGCACCGCCACATCCAGGACGGGCGCATGGCCGAGTGCAAAGCCAAGGCCTACCGCTACCGCCGGCTGCCCACCACCTCGGTGGTCATCGCCTTCTACAACGAGGCCTGGTCCACGTTGCTGCGCACGGTCCACAGCGTGCTGGAGACGTCTCCGGCCGTCCTGCTGAAGGAGGTCATCCTGGTGGACGACCTGAGCGACAAGGCCTACCTCAAGGGCCAGCTGGAGAAGTACGTCAGCGGCCTGGAGAGGGTGCGCCTGATCCGCACCAACAAGCGCGAAGGGCTCGTCCGGGCGCGCCTGATCGGGGCCACCTTCGCCACCGGCGACGTCCTCACGTTCCTGGACTGCCACTGCGAGTGCGTCCCCGGCTGGCTGGAGCCGCTGCTGGAGAGGATTGCAGAGAACGTGAGCACCGTCGTTTGCCCCGTGATCGACACCATCGACTGGAACACCTTTGAGTTCTACATGCAGTCGGGTGAGCCCATGATCGGCGGCTTCGACTGGCGCTTGACGTTCCAGTGGCACTCGGTCCCCGACTATGAGCGCCAGAGGCGGAAGTCCAAGATCGACCCGATCAGGTCGCCCACGATGGCCGGGGGCCTCTTCGCCGTGAGCAAGAAGTACTTCGAATACCTGGGCACCTACGACATGGGGATGGACGTCTGGGGAGGAGAGAACCTGGAGCTCTCCTTTAGGGTGTGGCAATGCGGGGGCATCTTGGAGATCCACCCCTGCTCACATGTGGGGCATGTGTTCCCCAAGCGCGCTCCGTACGCCAGGCCAAACTTCCTCCAGAACACGGCGCGGGCGGCGGAAGTGTGGATGGACGGGTACAAAGAGCACTTCTACAACAGGAATCCCCCGGCACGGAAGGAGAACTACGGAGACCTCTCGGAAAGGAAGCTCTTGAGGCAGCGCTTGAAGTGCCAGAACTTCGACTGGTATCTGAAAAACATATTTCCGAACTTGCATGTGCCGGAGGACCGCCCCGGTTGGCACGGAGCCATCCGCAGTGTGGGGATCTCTTCCGAGTGCCTAGACTACAATTCTCCCGAGCACAACCCGACCGGCGCCCACGTCAACCTCTTTGGGTGCCATGGGCAAGGAGGGAACCAGTTCTTTGAGTACACGTCGAATAAGGAAATCAGGTTCAACTCCGTGACGGAGCTCTGCGCCGAAGTTCCCGACCAGAAGGATTTCGTAGGCATGAGGAACTGCCCAAAAGACGGCTCCGCTACCCCAGAAAACATCGTATGGCATTTTAGAGAAGACGGGACCATTTATCACCCTCATTCGGCAAAATGCCTTAGCGCTTACCGCACTTCCGCGGGCCGGGCTGACGTGCAGATGAGGACATGCAGCGCAGAGGATAAAAACCAGTTGTGGAAGTTCGAAAAGTAGAAATTGGCCTGTTGGTCTGGGAGCCTCTGCCCAAGACAACTTCCAGCTGACTTAGTGTGTATTCCCACTAAGTATGGCTTAGCGTTGTGTTCCCATTAACTGTTAATGCCAGATTTAGGTAGCTTCTAAAAGGATTTTTAACAGGTTTGGGAATGGCAGTGAATAACTATGAAGAAGCAGGGTGTTGGGAACTTGCTATTTGAAGTGCCTTTTATTCTAAACTCCCGTTGGCGGGGGCTGATGAGAGTCATTGTCCGATATCTGGACAGGTTGAGCCGAAGGTGTTCACTTAAAAGGGAACAACTATAATTTTTGTGTGTGTGCGATTGTAATACTTTGGGAACAAGGTGGCCTTGGTTAGAACTGCAGATTACTGAACGTTTATGTTACAATGCGGGGGGGGGGGGGACTGAAATCAATACAAACGGAGCCACGGTACAGATAATAACGTTAATACGAGTCACGCCAGGGAAAGGGAAGCTGTGGTTCGCCAGGTGTTGGATAGATCAAAGCTCCCATCAACCCTCGCCACGACTGGGGTTGCTGGGAGTTTTGGTCCAGCGACAACAGGGCGGCCACACGTTCCCCCCATGTCTGAGTTAACTATATGCTTATTTTGTGGCAAATGAGGTGGTTTGGCCAAGAAGTGGGAGAAACATAACCCTGTCTGAGTGTTGCACATATTAGGGCAGCTTCCCAACTCCCATCAGTGTGCTGGCTGGGGTTGATGGGAGTTCTAGCCAACCTGGAAGGCACCAGGATAGCAGTGGTCCTGTGCGATGCCAAAATTCCTCCCCCCCCCAACCTCTTGCGCTCCATTCTACCGTCTTTCCCCCTTTTTAAGACACCGTCTTAAAAAAATTTTCCCTCAAAAAAACACAGGGTGGCTTATTTTCGGGAGATGTCTTATTTTTATTACGTCAGTATGGTACAGTACAGCCTCCCCCTGCGCGCTGAGCAGGCGGGGCAAAACTCTGCACCATGGCTTACTTTTGGGGTACGTCTTACTTCTCACAAAGGTTAAAAAACCCCGCCATGGCTTACTTTATGACTACGTATTAAAAAAGGGGAAACCGGGTAAGTAATAGTTGTGGGACCCCCCCCCCCCCGGTGCTTTGTCCCCTAAATCCACCTCCGAGGTTGGAGAAGGCTGCAGAGTAGTTACAGGCCATGTTGCTTTTCATTATTGAAAGCAGAGCGAGGAGAAACTACAACCTGCATCGTGCAAGTGGCGAAAGCAATCGTTTGTTAACTTAGGGAGGAGATAATCAAGTTGTAGCTGAGGTTAACAGTATCAGTGGCAAATAACAGGCATTGTTTTTGATGAAGCTGAGAAATGTCAAAAGGATGGAAAACCTGACTTGTTTCTTGTATCGGAAAGACCTGCGTTAATATCCAGAGCAGGCGTGGGGATATTTGGCCCCCTGGATGTGGCTGGACTACAACTCCCATCAGCCTTAGCAAGCACAGCCAATGGCCAGGGATGATGGGTATTGTAGTTCACTGACACCTGGAGGGCCGAAGGTTCCTTTCACCTGATTTAAAGGCTCTTTATCAATGTTTCCCAAACTTGAGTCTGCGGTTGTTGTTAAACTATAACTCCCATCATCCCTAGCTAGGAGGACCAGTAGTCACAGATGATGGGAATTGTAGTCCAGAAGCAGCCAGAGACCCATGTTTGGGAAATACTGCTCTATATCAACATTTGCAATTCCTGACAGTAGCTACTTATGATCTCTGCCTTATCGCTGTTTACATAATCAGTTACGTGTAGCACTTTAAAATCCACTGATGGGACAGAGAATGAGAGAAACTGCTTTTTGGGTGGTTCTTAACGCACTCCAGATGGGATTCAGATTTCCCCGAGGGCTATATCTTTAGGTGAAGGTATAAGGTGTTGTCACACTTCCTCAAACGTGGCATAGCCAATATTATCCAATTGCTGCATTCCCAGTCTGTACCTTGGACTCAGAGGCTGCACCTGACTGTTGACAGGATGTAGATCAGACTTTGCTCACCTGGTGCTTTCCAGATGTTCTGGGACAGCTATCAGCCCCAACCAGCAAGGCTGTCATAGGCGAATTCTTCTTAAAGAAGACTATTACCTTCTGAATGTAATGGTTCTGGGGTCTCTGTAACTTGCCTCTTGGCAGGAAAAGTGGCAAAGCTTTAGCTCTCTATATTTTAACCAAGCTGCATTTGTTAACTGGGCATGACCCATAGCACCAGGCTACCTTGAAACTGTGGCATAATTAATTCCCAACAGAGCCTCGAGTTATCAAGGCCAGCAGTCCTAAACATCATGGTTGACAACCTTGAAGCTGGTAGCCTCTCTCTGTGTGTCTCTTGTATGGAGAGAACCTTGTTTCTGCTTCAGAACTAGCCCACCTTCAGGGCCGGCGCATCCATTTAGGTGAACTAGGCAATTGCCTAGGGTGCCAAAATGGAGGGGGTGCTGGTAAGCCTGCCCCCCCGCCGCCGCCACCCCAACCAGCGGCGGAGCAAGCAAACCGCGGCGGTGAGGGGCGCCCGGCAGGGCAGGGGACGGGGCACCGCTCCGCAGCGTGCGTCATACGTAATGACATCACGTGGCCCACCCCCTCGCCTAGGGCGCCAAAATTGCCAGCACCGGTCCTGCCCACCTTAGTTAGCCATTCCAGCTTCCGGTCTTAAAAACTGAGACCAGGCACACCTAATCCTTATGCCTGATGGGGCAACCTAGAACTGTGGGTTTGGGTGGAGCTGAGGAAACGATCACCACCATGCAGAGTTAAAGGTGACGGGGGAGAAATTCAATTCTCCTGCGTTTTGCTCATTTTGCACCTGTTATTGCTCCTCTTATAGGTCACTGTAGGGTTTAAAAGAAACCTGATAAACTTGTTTGAACAGCAGTGAAGGCAGGACAGGATATTAATGGGTGTGAACAGTACAGAGCAGCAGTGCCTCTAATGCCACCATCGTTTAACTCTTTTCTTGACTGCCTTCATTTTTAGAGATGATGGCATTTGTAGCGGTCAAGGGAGCAGAGGTGCCGTGCCTAAAAAACTTCCCTGCTCTTCTTCCAAAGCTACTATTCCTCCCGTTTCTACTTCTCATCGCCGTTGCCTCTTGTAATTCCATCCCTGAGAAGCTCCCCTGACTTGGGACAAGCCAGGGTTTGCCAAGAAATGCAGGGTTTTTTTTGCAAGGGTATCCGCATACAGTCATATGATGACCGCGTTAGTGCAAAATCACTGATCTGAAACCACCCTTACGGCTTCAGAATGATGACTGTATTAAACCAGTTATGGAAAAGTTATTGTCCTGCAGCCTCTAGGTAAGATTCCACTGTGCACATAATATGCCAAGGTATTTCTATGACACTTTAGTATTGTGATGATTTAGCATTGTTAAATTCTATGGTGGGACTGAGGTGTAGAGTGTCTTAACCGCAAGTGACCTTGTAAAGGTTTTTCTAAAAATGTTTTCCCCCTTTTCTATGCACACCGAAGCTGGATTTACACAGCTCTGTGCGAAGCACTATCTCACTATGAGCCTGTGTGAGCTATGCAATTTCATCCACCTATATGCCTTATTTCTTTTTTGCAGGTTCAGAAAAAAACTTGTATTTTCTTACGGAGGACTGTTTTTATGCCTAATATGAAGGTGCGCCAATCTACAATTCTCTTGGGGCAGCAATCCTGAACCCATTTGCTAGAGATTAAGAGGTCGTCTTTAACTTTGTGGGACTTATATCAGGGTAAACATTTACAGGATTGCACTGTTAATAACTCGCACGAAGGGAAAAAGCAAAACAGAATTAGTATTCCATTGCTGTATGAAAAGTACAGAGAAAAGAATATAATAACTGTGTGTGTCTGTGTGTAAGTTAAGATATATAAATATTTTTATACTAAGAATTTGCATTGGCAATCTTAGCTGTAGCATTGTCACTAAGTTCAGTTCAGAAAGGTAATACTGTTTACAGGCTTCTGAAATAGTTGATATCTGGAAAATGAAGGTATATGCATTTTAATTATTCTTCCGTTCTTGAATGAATTATGAAATTGTTTGGAGAAATTTTACTGTGAGGGATTTAAACTACTGATTTACAGTGTCTGTTTCTAGGGAAACAAATAACTTCACAATGCGTAGATGTGATTGAAATCTCCTTGAAAAGGCAGAAATAAAACAGTTTTCAATTTAAATCTCGAATTGGCCTCTCTGTACTAATGGAACTTACTCCGTTTACATCAGTCTTTGCACACTTGTATTTCGGGGCCTTGGTATCAGAAATGTAATTTACAGCTGCACGAGTTATTATAGCTAGGAAGTGGGAAGAGCAAGGTGAATATAACATGGAAGAATGGTATAAAGAGGTGTAGGATATAGCTGTATTCATGATAAATTAATATGTGCCCTCAAGGCAAGGCAGGGAATAAGCAGAAAAAATGATTTTGAGGAGATATGGAGGGTATTTGCAGAATTTGTACTGTTAAAACAGAAAGGGGGGTCAAACAATCGCAAAAGGTTTTCGAAATTTTGGGAGGTTGGATAGTTACAATGGAATGGTCTGGGGGTGGGGTGCACATTTTTATTTTTATTTATTTATTATTATTATTACTTTTTAAATAAAAAAATAAAAGGAGAAATGTAATTTAGAATGGGGTTTCGTGGCTGAAAATAGAAATGCTTTGTGTTGACCACCCATCTAATTGTTGTGACAGCAGTATACAGGTACAGTCAAAACAGAGGGGGTAGGGGGGAAAGGCAGTCTGTGATAAAGCTTGACTTGGAGTTCAACAGTGATCCACTCTGGGCTGTGTGTGGTGTAGTGGTTAAGAGCGGTAGACTCGTAATCTGGTGAACCGGGTTTGTGTCTCCGCTCCTCCACATTCAGCTGCTGGGTGACCTTGGGCTAGTCACACTTCTTTGAAGTCTCTCAGCCCCACTCACCTCACAGTGTTTGTTGTGGAGGAGGAGGGGAAAGGAGAATGTGAGCCGCTTTGAGACTCCTTCAGGTAGTGATAAAGCGGGATATCAAATCCAAACTCTTCTTCTTCTTCTTCTTCCTAGTCTGGTAAGTTTCCCTATAGCTGAGGTTGACAACACAATGCGTGCGGATACTCTGATGCCCTCAAAGGCCTTTCTTGGCACCCCTGGCAGGGTCCCCAGACTCTGCGTTTTCATTTTTCATTGAATGAGTAGAATATTCATATCGTATGCAGGTTACTTCCTGTAAAACAAATAACATCAAGGCTTTGAGGCTGAATCCCTGCATGGAATATCCGCAATATCATGGCTACATTGCCGGAGTAGATATGAATAAATGGGTTGCACTTGCAAGTTTATCTGCTTAATTTTTTTTATCAGAGTAGAAAGCAATTATTATTGTTGTTGTTTAGTCGTGTCCGCCTCTTTGTGACCCCATGGACCAGAGCACACCAGGCACTCCTGTCTTCCACTGCCTCCCGCAGTTTGGCCAGACTCATGTTGGTGGCTTCCAGAACACTGCCCAACCATCTCATCCTCTGTCGTCCCCTTGTATACCACCCTTCGTTCATATATCTCAGGGTGGTTCACAACATAAAAATGCAGTATAAAAAAACAAAATGCATGAGTAGAAAGAATTTTGAATGTTCCGGTGCAGAATGATAAACTAGATCTTAAGACTTCCTCCACCCTTATTTCCTCTGCTCTCTGTAGAAGCCAAAAAAAGCATGTGCTGCCTCATCTTCTGACTTTTCATACTGCAGTCAAACAGCAGCAAAAAAACAACAGCTTCTTATTCTAAACCACAATAGTTACCGGTAGCTTCATCCATCTGCTATATCCCCCCCCTCCCCCCGCCAATGTGTTCTGGCTAGTTTCCTGCATAACAGACAGCAGCAGGGACGGCCCTCCCATTGGCTTTGTGAGACAATCCTCTCATGTGGCAGGCTGGGTACAACTGGGAGGGGTGGCATATCTGCCCCACCCCAAGAGTATGCCACTCCTGCACTTGTCGCCTGCATCATGCCCCCTGGGCATAGCTGTCAACCCTCCCTTTTTTGGTGGGAAACTCCCTTATTCCAATACCGTTTCCCGCTGCTATCCCGGATTGTTGATATCCCTTAAATTTCCGGGATTTCAAAGGAAGCAGCTCCTCTCCCTCCCGGCCGGCCAGGGAGGCTCCTCAGCTGTGTTGCTCGGCTGCCAATAAGGAGTCTGAGACCGACTGGGGGCGGAGCTTGCATGCCTTGTGCAGCCAGACCCTCAAGCCCAACCAGACAGACAGCCTGCCTGCTGTCTACGCGCTCGCTCTTTCGCTCTCCCGTTCGTGCACAGCCTCTGGAGCGCAGAGTGGCGAGGCTACTTGGTGCCATTGCACCGCCCTCGCAGCATCCCTTATTTTCAAATCCGAAAGTTTGAAAAAACCCTTCTTTTCAAATCCAAAGGTTGACAGCTATGCACCTGGGAAGAGCAGGGCTGCTGCTGTCTCTACTGCCTACTCCTCTCTGTCTTCCTTTTATTCTCTGCCGCTGCCTTCAGTTCATCAGGGCTTTTCCTGGCTGCCTGCAATTGCCTCAGCCATGGTGGCCCAGGGACCGAAGGAGGAAGAAGAGCCCCCCCCCCCCCGCCCACAATTTTATGTTCTGCTTCAAGCAGCAAAATGTCTTGGAGAGTGGAATCACTATTCTCAGTTGTTGATGCATGAGATTTCAGAACAGATCAAGCCTCTGCAACGATTCAGACTTCCGTGTGAAAATTGGGTGGAGCGAATTTCCTTAGTTTATTCAGGGGCGTTCCGTGCCTCTTGGCTACCCGGGGCGGGAAGCCAAGAGGCACCCCCCGGGGGCGGGGCGTCGCGGTGTGCGCGTGCGTCATGACGTCATGACGCACGCGTAAAGCACGACGCCCCGCCCCCGGGGATGCCGGGCGCCAACTTCGGGAGCCTCCCGAAGCCGGCACCCGTCCGGCATCTCTTGGTGCGTGCGGCGGCTGCTCGTGCACGAGCAGCCGCCGGCCGCACCAAAGGATGCCTGACCGGCGGCGGATTCGGGAGGCTCTGCAGAGTCTCCCGAAGTCGCCGCCTGTCACCCCCCTTGGTGTGCCGGGCGGCACGAGCAGCCGCCCGGCTCACCGAGGGATGCCTGGGCGACGGGCGGCGGATTCGGGAGGCTCTGCAGCCCGCAGAGACCCCGAAGCCGCCGCCGGGGCTCTATGGGCGGAGCGCAAGTCAGGGCAGGGAGAGGGGCGGGCCAGTGAGGAGGGGTGTCACCCCTCCTCGCTGGCCCGCCCCTTTCCACTCCCCGGCTCTGCAAGCCAGCGGCGGGAAAAGCCGCTGGAAGGGGGGTTGCTATTTTCGGCGCTGCCGGGGCGGAGCCGCAGGGGCGGCCAGCGAGGGGGGTGACACCGCTCCTCGCTGGCGCCCCTGCAGGTCCACCCCGGCATTGCCGAAAATAGCCTTTTTAAAAAAATTTTTTTTTAAAGTGCCCAAAGTGTCACCCTCCCTCAGGGTGGCACCCGGGGCAGCCCGCCCCCGCCCCCCCCTTGCTACGCCCCTGAGTTTATTATTATTATTTATTAAATTTGTATACCATCCTTCATAGATTGCAGGGCGGTTCACAGCATTCGGTGTTTGCAGTTTAGGAGGCAGAGAGATGATAACACGAGTGTGAATTGTTGCGGAATGTTTCTGATTTGCCTCCTTTTTTTGCTCCCTTGGATGCGAAGGCAAAAAAACTTCCCTCCCCTTGCGAATCGCAGGTGGAAGGGTTAGGAGGGAAAGGAGGAGGAAAGGGCGCGTGGCTTCATTTGCTCCCACTGGGCATGTCTGATTGAGAGCACATCCCATGCCGCTGCGCAGACTTGCAATATCCATGGTGAGGGCAACTCTTCACTTTTCTTATCTCTACGCCTCACTGAGTTCCCGAGGTTCGCTTTCTGCAAACCGTAACGCCGCTGGACTCCAACACCCATCAACCCTAGCCACCGTGAGCGACGGCAAAGGTTGCTGGGAGCTGTAGTCCTCCCAAACCCCGCCGCTAAGGGGCGCAATTTCCCCACCTCTGACATACCTGCTAACACGCAGGCGGGGAGTCTCTGCTAGGGGGCCACTCGCTTCTCACTTAGCCTGGCTGACGGGGAATCCAACTCCCATCAACGCGCAGCCAGCGTGGCCGACGACCGGGGACGACGGGAGTTGTGGTCCGCAACAACAGCCACGAAATCCCTGAGTCAAACCCGCCCCGCCCCGGAAGTAACCCGGATGCTATAGCGGACTCCAACTCCCATCAGCCCCTCCCGGCCGGCCCAACGGCCGAGGACGACGGGAGTTGCAGTTCTCCCCCTCAGAAGAGGCGCCGTCGGCAGCGGAGCGGCGCCTAGCAACGGCAGAAGGCCCGTTCCTTGGCCGGCGCGGATGTGCAGGCCGCGTCCGTCCGCCTGAGGCGAATGCGCGGGGAGAGGCGGCGGGGAGCGCGAGGACGTGAGGAGGCCGCGATGGGCTGCCGGTGACGGGCCTCTCTGCCTCCTTCTCCGGCCATGGCGCCCATGGGGATCCGGCTGTCCCCTCTGGGGATGGCCGTCGTGTGCCTGCTGGGCCTAGGCGTCCTCTACCACCTCTACTCGGGGATCCTGGCCGGCCGCTTCGCCTTCTTCATGCTGGGCGGAGGAGAGGCGGCGGGGGGCTCCGAGGCGGCGGGCGGAGGAGGCGGCGGCGGCGGGCTGCCGGCCTCGGGCGCCGTGGACCTGCGGGAGCTGCTGGCGGCCTCGGTGGCGGCGGCGGCGAAAGGCGGCGCCGAGGTGAAGCGGGTCCGCGACAGCAACGTCCTCAACGAGAAGGCCAAGGGCAAGACCCGCGAAGGGGCCGACGAGAAGATGACCAGCGGGGACGTCCTCTCCAACAGGAAGATGTACTACCTGCTCAAGGCCGCCTTCCCGGGGGTGCAGGTGAGGGAAGAGGCGCGGGGGAAGGGTGTAGGCCGCCTTTGCTCTCCCTAGGGCAGTGATGGCTAACCTTGACACTCCAGATGTTTTGGGACTACAACTCCCATCATCCCTGACCACTGGTCCTGTTAGCTAGGGATGATGGGAGTTGTAGTTCCAAAACATCTGGAGTGTCAAGGTTAGCCATCACTGCCCTAGGGGCTCAAGGCTCTCCTCTCCTCGAGAGCCAGTGTGGTGTAGTGGTTAAGAGCGGTGGACTCGTAATCTGGTGAACTGGGTTCGCGTCTCCGCTCCTCCACATGCAGCTGCTGGGTGACCTTGGGCTAGTCACACTTCTCTGAAGCCTCTCAGCCCCACTCACCTCACAGAGGAAGGGAAAGGAGAATGTGAGCCGCTTTGAGACTCCGTAGGGTAGTGATAAAGCGGGATATCAAATCCAAACTCTTCTTCTTCTTCTTCTTCCTCCCCCTCCTCTTTTAATCCCCACCACAACCATCCTGTGAGGTAGGTTAGGCTAAGAGATGGCTGCCCCCTGAGCTTCATGGCCGAGCGGGGATTCGAACTCTGCTCTCCTGCGTCCCAGTCTGACACTCAAGCGGATTTACCTTTAAGCTAAACAAGCTACCCCCAAAAAAATTTAAAGGAAAAAAAACTGGATGTACATTTCCAAAATATAAGATAAAAAACGAATAAAACAAAACCTACATGTACCGGTAGCAACAGTGTTTGTGTGTTGTGTAGGCTCCTATGATGTAAGTCATGGGCTCCGCCTGCTAGCCTGCTCCCTGAAATATCCCTGGTTTGCTCCTTTCTATATATAGGGTGCCTACATTCTGCATGTGCAAATGGCTTTAGATACCTTTTAGGTCCATAAATTACCATATAGCATATACTCAACGCAAAAAAACAGTGACAATTTGTTGTTGACAAAGGACAGCTGGACATAGAAAGGGCCCCGTTACCTTCAGTAGCTGCCTTAGGGCCTCATCAGACCTTAATCCGGCCCTGTTCAAGCCCAGTGTTTCTCAAGATTGGGTCTCTGGCTGTTGTGGGACTACAGCTCCCCTCATCCCTACAATCGCAAGGTGTATCAGCCAGAGTCGGGTGCAAAAGAGGTACATTTTTCCGTGTGTGAGACGCCCCCGTGTTTATTAAACGCTCCTATTTTATTGAACTCAAAATTAAGAAACCAGTAGTCGTACCTTGGTTCTCGAGTGCCTTGGTACTCGTACGTTTTTGTTCCCAAACGCCGAAAATTCCAGTTTTCGAACATTTTTCGGAAGCCGAACATCCGACGCGGCTTCCGCTTGAGTGCAGGAAGCTCCTGCAGCCAATCGGAAGCCGCGCCTTGGTTTTCAAACGTTTCGGAAGTCAAACGGACTTCCGGAACGGATTATGTTTGAGAACCAAGGTACGGCTGTAATTTAGGGTTGCCATATCCCTAGAAGTGAGAATCCAGATGATCAGTGGCAATGGAAGGTCATTGAGCTTTTCTTTTTGGGTGAACAACCACAAAATTATTTAGCTTTTTTGGGGCAAACACACGCTCCAACACAGACATTTGCTAAAAAATGAAAAAATCGCCAGGGCAGTCAGCCTTAATGGTTCCGGCAGCTTCTTCCAGCAGCTTCTTCATGGCAGATGCAGCAAGTTAAGTAGTGTGCATTCACCATCCCTGTATAAGGCGACCCCAATTTTTTACTTTTTTTTTTTGCAAAAAAAAAAAAGTCTTATACACAAAAAATATGGTAATTAGAATGAAAGTGTGGTGTTGCTTCTGAGCACATTCTGAGCCAAGGAAATTTGTTTTCAGAGCCGGAACTGCACTGAGCTCAAAGTCCTTGTGCTCAAAAATCTGTTCTCCCCGCTGCCCATTTCACCAACCTAGTTTGGGCAGGGAAGGCATTTTTGTTGTTGTTAACTGAGAACCAGAAACCCTTGCCAATCTAACAGCCCTGAGACCTGTCAGTAGATCTCCAATCTGCCTTCCTGCTGACCCCTGGCATAGATCTCACTTGCTTCCCTTGCTTTCCATTTTTTGTTTGCTTATCCAAAATAAATTGTGTGCTTCAGCAGGGACTGTATACATTGGGGGTGGGGGATGGCCCTGAATAGTAAAAGAAGTGTATAGGAAGTCTGCTCACCCATTTAGCTTTACGAGAAAGGTGGTGACTCTCACCTGTGAGACTAAGCAGTGTTAGTAATAGTAATAGAATTTATTGAGAGCCTTTTCATTTAAAGTATTTAACATACATTATCTCCAAATTCTTTGAGATAGCTCTTGGGGGGTAGACCAGTATTACAGACAAAATAAAACAAAATAAAATAAAAAAATTCCTTCCAGTAGCACCTTAGAGACCAACTAAGTTTGTTCTTGGTATGAGCTTTCGTGTGCATGCACACCCTCTCACTATATACCGTATATACTCGAGTATAAGCCGACCCGAATATAAGCTGAGGCACCCAATTTTACCACAAAAAACCTGGGAAAGCTTCATAGGAGCCACTGACTGCCTCACTCGAGTATAAGCCGAGGGCGGCTTTTTCAGCACAAAAAATGTGCTGAAAAACTAGGCTTATATTCGAGTATATAGGGTATAAGGGTCTGGTGACTTCTGTTTCAGTGTATCTGAAGAAGTGTGCATGCACACGAAAGCTCATACCAAGAACAAACTTAGTTGGTCTCTAAGGTGCTACTGGAAGGAATTTTATTATTTTATTTTGTTTTATTTTGACTATGACAGACCAACACGGCTATCTACCTTTAACAGTATTACAGAGTTAAAGAAGGACTTACCTAAAGCGGTGTTTTGGCAAGTCTCCTGTCCCCATATGGATTAATCCTCTGAAGGATTAATTTCAGAAAGTTGATACTTCTGTCCATCTCGAAAAACATGTGGCTAACTTGCCTGAATTACTAGAGGGAGGTTCCTTGGGTCACCTCTGCCAAATGCCTTAGCACAGTGTTTTTCAACCACTGTTCCGTGGCACACAAGTGTGCCGCGAGATGTTGCCTGGTGTGCCGTGGGAAAAATTTGGTTGGATACTGCCAAGGAGTTCCCCCTTCTGGCAAACAAAGCTATTTTGACATTGCTCCCATTTTCCACTACATATCTGTGTGAGATGAGCTTTTCAAGCATGATTGCTATAAAAACTACATACAGAGAGAGACTGAGAGCTGTTGACGAAGAGCTACGTGTGTGTCTTTCTTCGATTCCAGCCAGAATATCAGCTTTGTGTTGAGCCAAACAGGCCCAGGTTGCGCACTGAATAAAGTATTTTATAATTTTTCATATTTCTGTTTACTTACTATTTCATAATAAAGTAATTATAAAATACTTTCTTTGTGTTTATTTGATTCCTATTCAAGAGAATTACTTTATATATAGTCAATATAGGCACAGAGTTAAATTTTTTAACATTTTCTAATGGTGGTGTGCCTCGTGATTTTTTTCATGAAACAAGTGTGCCTTTGCCCAAAAAAGGTTGAAAAACACTGCCTTAGCAGTTGCTATGTCCTTGTTTTTGGAATCCCCATAGACAACTGGGATAGCTGTCAGTAGAACATAAAACTCTTAATCTCAGGGTCATGGGTTCAAGCCCCACCTTGGGCAAAGGATTCCTGCATTGCAGGGGGTTGGACTAGATGACCCTAGTGGTCCTTCTCAACTCTATGATTCTATGATCTCACATTCTCTAGGAATATCTGTGCCATACTTTTGCCTAGGCTTACTTAAGGCTTTATTGAGCTGTCTTTAGAACACTTTATAATATCCCCATGTTTTTTCAATGGATTTCTCTGATATTCTGATAAGCAGAGCACTTCTAGAAGCAGGGAAGAGTCAAGAGTCAATATCAAGGTGTTTCTCTTTTTGATAATGGGGCATTATGCTCATAGAAGAGCCTCCTGATTTGCAGACTTCTGAACGGAATGTATTTCTCAGGCCATTTGGGTATAATCCATGAGTTCTTTTTAGTAGTGTATGTGCTTCTTACATTTTATAGCTATCTGATTCTATTTGTTGGCAGGCTGTAACGAGAGATGATGTGGACATAAAGCTGCAGAACAGGTTTTCTCTAGTAAGGTTCCTGACTACACTCTGTGATGACCTGATAGATAAATTCAGCTTTCCTCTATCTACACATGTAACAGCTGCAACATCAATAACTGGAGAGTTTTGCTCTTCTACAGACACTGCTTTTGTGCTGTGACCAGTGGTAGCTCTGTAGCAAAGGATTCTATTTACACTGTCCCCTTCTCTTGAAGAGACCAGGCTTGCCTGCTACAGTGGTGCACAAGAGCCTTCTTGTTTGGTGTATTACTTAACAGTTTCTGCCACGTTGACGATGGTTAGTTGCACCCTGTTTCTGCTGTGTTTATGCCCAATACAGTCTATACCAGGCACCCCCAAACTCGGCCCTCCAGATGTTTTGGGACTACAACTCCCATCATCCCTAGCTAACAGGACCAGTGGTCAGGGATGATGGGGATTGTAGTCCCAAAACATCTGGAGGGCCGAGTTTGGGGATGCCTGGTCTATACTCACTGGTGGCAGCTCTTTAGGATTCGAAACCGTGTTCTCTCTCAGCCCTAACTGAAGTTGTCGGGTTCGACCTTGGACCTTTTGCCTGCAAAGAGCTATGGCTCTTCATCTGTGTATGTCCTATTCTCACACTTTCAACCTCCACTGCTACTGCTTCCCATTCCCCATCTCTCTCCTTCCATTTCAGTGTTGAGTATGACAGGTAGAAGATCTTAGTTATGCAATAGGGACTGCTCAGGGGTCTGAACTGTGAAATGCACACTAGGGGTCTGAATTGTGTAAGAATCCCGTTATCAAAACATCTGTGTATTACGTGTGATGTGACACCCACACCCTGTTTCATTTCAGTTCTGACTTTAGCACAGCCTTGCTACTTTAAGTCCCACGTTGGGAAAATATATCAATCCTCTTCAGCATCGTTAGCACTGAAGAACGCATGGGTGGGGAAGAGTGGGGTGGCTGTGCCCCTGCATTGCTCTCCATGCGTTGGAGGGCAAACCTCTGAAACTTTGAGCCTCCTGGACCCCTTGTCTGTTTAGAACCCTTAAAATCCACAAAGACTGGAGTTTTCTCTCTTCAACTCACAGTGAGCAAAGAATGGGGCATGGAGTCATACATTTCCACTGTTGCTCCTCATGTGTGAATATGGAAGAATCCATTAAGATGCTCATTTAACAGGTGCAAGAAGAAAGCTAACAGTTACAGCAGTCGTGTGTGTGTGTGTGTGTGTGTGTGTGTGTGTAAACATGTATGAATTAGGGGAAAGGAAATTTTCATGTAATTCTTGAGTTATTATGAACAAATACCATAAACATTAAAGGGTTGACTCTTGAATTTTGCTAAGCATGCTCAAATCCAGTCATTATTTCATTGGATTTGGGTTTAAACCGTTTGGTAAATAATGTTGCTTCTGGGTTTTCTTTCTTATTGCTACATGGGAGTTTCGCATTCTCAACTGTCTCAAGTGAATGCAATCTCCATCTCTGGGAATCTTAAGCATGGCAGTTTGGCGGTTGTGGAACTTCTGTGAAGTTGGTAAATATATCCTGACTGCGTAACAGATGAAACAGATGTGTGTGTGTGTGTGTGTGTGTGTGTGAGAGAGAGAGAGAGAGAGAGAGAGAGAGAGAGAGAGAGAGCGCCTTCTTGATGGTCCAGCTCTCACTTCCGTACATTACTACTGGGAAAACCATAGCTTTAACTATACGGACCTTTGTCGGCAAGGTGATGTCTCTCCTTTTTAAAATGCTGTTTAGGTTTGTCATTGCTTTTCTCCCAAGAAGCAGGTGTCTTCTAATTTCGTGACTGCTGTCACCATCTGCAGTGATCATGGAGCCCAAGAAAGTAAAATCTCTCACTGCCTCCATTTCTTCCCCTTCTATTTGCCAGGAGGTGATGGGACCAGTGGCCATGATCTTAGTTTTTTTTTATGTTGAGCTTCAGACCATATTTTGCGCTCTCCTCTTTCACCCTCATTAAGAGGTTCTTTAATTCCTCCTCACTTTCTGCCATCAAAGTTGTGTCATCAGCATATCTGAGGTTGTTGATATTTCTTCTGGCAATCATAATTCCAGTTTGGGATTCATCCAGTCCAGCCTTTCGCATGATGAATTCTGCATATAAGTTAAATAAGCAGGGAGACAATATACAGCCTTGTCGTACTCCTTTCCCAATTTTGAACCCATCAGTTGTTCCATATCCAGCTCTAACTGTAGCTTCTTGTTCCACATAGAGATTTCTCGGGAGACAGATGAGGTGATCAGGCACTCCCATTTCTTTAAGAACTTTCCACATTTTGCTGTGGTCGACACAGTCAAAGGCTTTTGCGTAATCAATGAAGCAGAAGTAGATGTTTTTCTGGAACTCTCTAGCTTTCTCCATAATCCAGCGCATGTTTGCAATTTGGTCTCTGGTTCCTCTTCCCCTTCGAAATCCAGCTTGCACTTCTGGGAGTTCTTGGTCCACATACTGCTTAAGCCTGCCTTGTAGAATTTTAAGCATAACCTTGCTAGCGTGTGAAATGAGTGCAATTGTACGGTAGTTGGAGCATTCTTTGGCACTGCCCTTCTTTGGGATTGGGATGTAGACTGATCTTCTCCAATCCTTTGGCCACTGCTGAGTTTTCCAAACTTGCTGGCATATTGAGTGTAGCACCTTAACAGCATCATCTTTTAGAATTTTAAATAGTTCTGCTGGAATATCATCACCTCCACTAGCCTTGTTGTTAGCAAGGCTTTCTAAAGCCCATTTGACTTCACTCTCTAGGATGTCCGGCTCAAGGTCAGCAACCACACTACCTGGGGTGTACGAGACCTCCATATCTTTCCGGTATAATTCCTCTGTGTATTCTTGCCACCTCTTCCTGATGTCTTACATACTGTATGAAAAACAAATGGCACCCTGTGAAACAAAATTGTTTGGGAGGAGAATTGAATTGGCATACTGAAATTTTGTGGAGTTTTTGAGCAATCACCTGTAACCATGAAAATATTATATGCATGCTCTTTTGGAAGTGAAAGTTCCAGGGAAGGAATTGGAAGTGTTGCAACAGTTACATGCTTATTTAATTACACACTCTCTCTTTGTCATTAGATAAACACAGAAGAACATGTAGATGCAGATGACCAGGAGATAATTTCTTGGGACCGAACTATTCCTGAAGCTATAAAGAGCCAAATTCAGCCCAAATTGGTCCAAGTGGACAGTGTTACTGTGTGGATTGATCCATTGGATGCAACTCAGGAATATACAGGTAACAGTAACAAGCTACTTTTGACTTACTGCTACTCTGTAGCACCCCTATTTGGGGACTTCCCTGGCATTTTTCCCCAAATAGTTTTGATTTGAGTTCTACTGAAATGAGGCTGCACTTTAATGTTGTTTTTAATTCTGTTTTTAAGCTGTATTTTAATCAACTGTTTTTATACTTGTTGTTAGCCGCCCTGAGCCCGGTCTTGGCTGGGGAGGGCGGGGTATAAATAAAAATTTATTATTATTATTATTACAATGGCATCTCACAAGAGCAGCTCCCTATCATGACTGGGGGGAACTAACTTTAACATTGTACTTGTATGCTATGGCTCATACACTTTAATTTTACAAAGCCTAGACTTTCTCTTATACAAAAATGGAGGGAACTTGTCTGATCATGGGATAGTGCTGCCTGTGGGGAACTACTTTGCACCTTTTAATGGTCCCATGGGCTTCTGGAGTGAGACCTTTGTGGTTTGCAGCATAAATCAGGTTGGAATTAGAAGACAGTAGGGTTTTTTGTGGTGATACTGGGTGTGGCTTTCCTTCTTTTCTTTCTTTAATGTGTGGACTTATTTATACAGTGGTACCTCGGGTTAAGAACTTAATTCGTTCTGGAGGTCCGTTCTTAACCTGAAACTGTTCTTAACCTGAGGTACCACTTTAGCCTAATGGGGCCTCCCGCTGCCACCGTGCCGCCGCGGCGCAATTTCTGTTCTCATCCTGAAGCGAAGTTCTTAACCCGAGGTACTATTTCTGGGTTAGCGGAGTCTGTAACCTGAAGCGTCTGTAACCCGAGGTACCACTGTAGATTTATGTCATGCTTGAACAAAAATATTGCAGGCTTCTGCTTGAAATGGGGAATGGGTGTGTGTGACATGACATATTTTTGGATAGCTCCATAAACTGCCAGAAGTTGCAGGATGCTGTCCAAGCTACCGTATTTTTCGCTCCATATCGCACACGTTTTTCCTCCTAAAAAGGAAGGGGGGAAAGTCTGTGCGCGTTACGGAGCGAAGGCACTGGCCGGCAGCGGGATCCCTCGGCTGCCACTGCAGTCGTAAGCAGAGGGATGCCTCTGCCACTGGAGCCATGGCTCCCGGCGGGGCGGGAGAGGAACAGACAGCCCAAAAGCAGCGCTTTCGGGATTTCCGTTCCTCCCCCCCACCCCTCTGCCGATGTCCGCACAACGGCAAAGGGGGCGGGAGAGGAACAGACAGCCCAAAAGCAGCTCTTTTGGGATGTCCGTTCCTCCCCCCCACCCCTCAGCGCCCGTCAGGACAGCGGGAAATGGGGTGGGAAAGGAACGGACAGCCCGAAAGCAGCGCTTTTGGGATGTCCGTTCCTTCCCCGCCCCTGGAGAGCACAAGGAGGGAGGGAGGGAGAAGCTTCCCCCCTCCTTCCATCTGTCCTTCCTTCCTTTTCTCTCTCTTCCCTTCCTCTTTCCCTCCTTCTTTCCCTCTCTCTTCCTTCCTTCTCTCTCTCTTCCCTCCCTCCCTCCCAGCCTTTTAGAGGAGGAAAACCAGAAAAAAATATTTTTCTGGTTTTCCTCCTCTAAAAACGAGGTGCGCGTTATGGTCCGGTGCGCGTTAGGGACCGAGAAATACGGTACTTAACATGACAACTGAACAATAGCAGCCTGCATGGTTGTCTCCAAACATTGTTGGACTGCAACTCCCAGCATTCCTGACCATTGGCCATGCTGGTTGGGGCTGATGGGAACTG
This sequence comes from Darevskia nairensis, assembly GCA_034642065.1. Lineage (NCBI taxonomy): Eukaryota > Metazoa > Chordata > Lepidosauria > Squamata > Lacertidae > Darevskia > Darevskia nairensis. The sequence continues at coordinate 831,563 of JAWWNI010000924.1, forward strand.
GAACCCAAAAACACCTGGGGGGGGCACCATGCTGGGTTCTGTTGTCATTAAGGCAAGGTTCAGTTGTTAACTTAAAACTATTGTTTGGATTTGGCCCTGTTGGAGCAAGCCTTGTGCTCACATAATCCCTGTTTCCCCTTCTGTTCACTCACTTGGGTTCATGTCAGTCACAAACCATAGTTTGCCATTACATCCAAAGCACAATGGTTTCTGCAAAAGAAGCAGTAATTAAGTTGAAGGAATGGATGCGAGCAGAGGAGGGGTCCTTTTCCCTTTAACAGAAGGCAGAAGGCTTTTTCCTTTAACACCAAATCATTACACTGAACCAGCTCTTTGAGTAATGAAACAAAGCAATATTTTAAATATTTCATTAGCATAATTTCATGGATTTGGAGTAAAGGGGAAACAGTTTAAGAACTCAAATATGCAAACAGTTAAGCTGTTGAACATGAGAGAATAATTGGTGTTCAATTACTGCCATCTTAAGTACATTCTGATTTATGTTGAAACTTCTGCTGAATATTAAATCCAGACTGTGTTTTGTGTTGGCTCTTGCGCGTAGGTTAAGTAAATACAATGTCTGAAGCCTAGGATTGAAAGGGGGAAGAGCAGAGTAGGGCTGTGTACTTGCAGAAATACTGTTCAATCAAAATGATATAATATACAAATACCCAAAGTTGGATTTACAGTACTTTCTAATTTTACACCTTTCAGGTTGGTGTCTTGCCTTGTCACATCTGGTTTAAAAGTTAGTTTAGTTTAGTGTTGTGCTTTACGCTCTACAAATGAGAAGTGTTGACATTCTTCCTATCCTCCCTTCAGAGAATCTTCGACAGTATGTAACTACTATGGTCTGTGTAGCTGTAAATGGCAAGCCAGTAATAGGAGTAATACACAAGCCATTTTCTGGATATACAGGTATGTGACATAATTTTATTTCCATTCACAATGGTATGAATAATGATGTATGATTCCTAACCCTCAGCAGGTTTTATGGTTGATGTTGTGGCTCCCTATAGGTTAGAGTGTGGGGCAGGGCTGGGCGATGTTAGATTTTCAACATTGCAATGTATCACCAGCCAGACCTCTCGGTTTGGCGATATACTGCGATGTTGAAACAAGCTGCATTGGCCCCGCCGGCTAGACGCAGGGTGAAACTGCCACAGCTCTCACCTCCGGAGCTGGGGCCCTTTCACCCCAGCGCCTTGCAGGCCAGGGCCTATGCAGCTGGCCCAGCTGGGAGGTGGGCAGGAAGGCTCCCCCCACCCCAGCTGAGCAACCCCTGATGCCTCAGCAGCATCGGGCTTCGCTCAGCTGTGGCGTAGAAGAAGACTCCCCACCCCACCTGCAGCATTGGATCGCTCAGATGGGGTGGGGGGAGGCTTCTTCCACCACCACCCATCCCCCATCTGAGAGATCTGACGCCACAGCAGCATCGGGCTTCGCGCACCTGGGGCATAGAAGAAGTCTCTCCCCACCCCAGCTGAGTGATCCGATGCATCTGAGGTTTCAGGGTTGCTCAGATGGGGAGGGGCAGTTTCATGGAGGCCCCACTCCGCTGCCGGCTTGGGGGCTCCGTTAAATGCTTGGCTGAAGGGAGCGGCAACCGGGCACCCCTCAGCCGAGCAGTTTAAAGATGCAGAGGGAGGAACAAGCTTTATCAGTGCCTCGCCGTATGAGGGTAGACCGTGATGTCTGTTTCACTCAGCGGTATAGTGCTGTGCTTCTGAGTCCCTCTGCTAGCAGCGCCCCCTGGATGAAGTTGCGCTGCTAGCAGAGGGACTCAGAAGCATGACGATATCATGAGCGATACACCTCTGAGTGAAACCAACATCGCGAACTGCTCCTCATACCGGTCCTGGTGCTGATAACGCCAAGGTTGCAGGTTCGATTCCTGTATGTGACAGTTGCATATTCCTACATTCCAGTGGCGTTGGGCTAGATGATCCTCGGGGTCCCTTCCAACTCTACCATTCCGCGATTCCAGGTGAGATGTGCTGGCCAAAGGAATGGCATGTCTGCATACTAGATACCAAAAGACATAGAATCATAGAACTGTAGAATTAGAAAGGGACCCTGAGGGTCATCTAGTCGAATCCCTGCAATGCTGAAACCTGGAACTGGGCTTGGTGGCTCTTCCTGAAATTCAGGAAGCAATAGGAATACAGAAGCATAAGGGTTTGGGTTTTTTTTGCCAAATACAACTGGGTAGCCCTGAAGACCCTTAAGCTTCTGCCGAGCAATTGGATGACCCAGCTACCCACCCACTGGCCACTAATGACATGCCTGTTTTTGCAGCCTGGGCGATGGTTGGCGGAGGATCAAATATTAAGCCTCGTTCTTCCTACAATGAGCAGACACCAACAATCATTGTCTCCCGTTCCCATGAAGGGAAAGTCAGGCAGCTTGCCTTGCAGACCTTTGGAAATAAAACTGCAATCATTAAAGCTGGAGGAGCAGGTTTGTTCTCTTGAATCTATTGTCCCTCATTTTATTAATGTAGAAATAGTTAGTACACTGGAAATGTACATGGTTGCAGTGTGAGATGTGGTCAAGGTTCTTAAGTTCCCTAATTTATGAGAGGAATGGTGTTTATAGACCTAAGTGGTAGAGACACAGGCATAGCCAACAGTGCAGTCCTGTCCATTGCCTGTTCAGAAGTAAGCCTCCTCCTTGGGAGTTTGGTGAGACGTGCTCCTAAGTAAGTGCATATAGGGTTGCCGCCTGAAGTTCATCGTCTTCTGGCGATTCCTCATAACGGAATAAGATTGTCTTCCATGAACACGGTCTTAATGGTGTGTCTGTAAGTGACTGTGGAGGCCAATTCTGGGTCCACACCTCCTTCCACAGTGGGGACATAGGTTTCTGGGTGGAAGTTGATCACGGTGAGGGTTTGTAAAACATACCTTCCACTTAGCTCCTTTCACCCTGAGTTTGTGCTTCTTCAAAGTCCATGACACCTTTGGTAGAGACTATTCTCCAGTTGGAGTGCTCATAGGGCAGTGTTTCCCAGTTACCCATGCTTCTACTGGATTTTTAAAGATTTGCCTTGAGAGCATCTTTAAACCTCTTTTATTGTCCACTGGTATTTCGCTTTCCATTCCTAAGTTGGGACTAGAGTACAGTCGTACCTTGGATCCCGAACACCTTGGTACTCGGACGTTTTTGCTCCTGAACGCCACAAACCTGGAAGTGACTGTTCTGGTTTGTGAATGTTCTTTGGAATCCGAATGTCTGACAGGACTTCTGCGTATTCCAGTTGGCTGCAGGAGCTTACTGCAGCCAATCAGAAGCCGCACTTTGGTTTCTGAACATTTTGGAAGTTGAACAGACGTCTGGAACGGAATCTGTTTGACTTCCAAGGTACGACTGTAGTTGCTTTGGAAGATGAAGTAGATGTTGAAGAATCATTGCTTCAACACTGGTCTTTGCTTCTTGCAGTACACTGACATTAGTTTGCCTGTCTTTCCAAGTGATATGTAAAATTTTCCGGAGACACCATTGATGGAATCTTTTGAGCCTGAAGGTACTTAATTGATGAGGAGAGGCGCTAGATTTTCACTAGGTAGTGGATCTTTGAAAGATTAAGAGTTTTGGAAGCTGTATTACCTGGCAAATTAGTTCAGGAGTGGTTGCCAGTTTAAACGTGTGAAATGATTACGGTTCTCCAGGCAACAGAGTGATCAAATAGTTAATTTAGAAATATATAATCTCTCACAGGATGCTGTTTATGGTTGGCGAACAATAAGAATGTTGCCATATCTGATGGAAGTTAAACCCTTTAGGTTTTTTTCTTGCTTCTGAGATTGCTATGTAGCTACCAAATGAAAGTAGGTTGCAAAATGGTCCTGTGTCAGGTTTGCCTTGCAAGGCTGCCCAGTTATTTCTCTTCACATGCTGCTGTTCGGCTGCACAATTGCCAAAGTTCATGCGCAACAAAATAAAAGCAGTAAAAAAGCACTATCAAAAATACTACAAATAAAAATCTAAAAATCAATAAGTAGTAAAATACATACTTTTTTTAAAAAAATGTCATTGTATATTCTAATATTTTCTCAGACTAAGAATAGCAGCAGCTTTTGGAGTTTGATAAATATGAGTCATTAGTAAATCATAGAGTTGGGAGATTCCAAAACACTGTTGGGGGGGGGGGGTCTAGCATACACAATTGCTCAGTCTCCATATCAGTTCCTGGAGTCGTCCAGGATGCACTGAACTGGCTAGGACAAAGGGTGTGTCCTGCAGAAGCAAATACTTCTGTTTACCCTGAATCAACAGGTGTCTCTTGTGCTTCCTTTTGCAGGCAGGGATTCCTGGGTAAGAGCAAACCACTTCCTTAATCGCACACTTGCAGTGAACAGTGTTCTCTGCCCAAATCTCCACACTGGTGATGTTGACCATGGGTATATGTATGTCATTACATAACCCATGAGAGAGGCTGTAGTTTGTTCAAGTTTTGATCGAGCTTTCGACCTGTTTAACTAAACCCAAAGTTTTAAGAATTTTCTTTGTGTAAATGAGCATAGTTTTGCATGGACTGCCTACAGTGAGTAGCTCAAACACACACACACACCTGCTTGTAAAATATACGTAATGGGCTCTCAATTATTTCCTACCCAGGGTACAAAGTTCTCTCGCTCCTGGACGTGCCTGAGAAGGAGCAGGAAAAAGCCGATGTGTACATTCATGTGACGTACATCAAAAAGTGGGACATCTGTGCTGGCAATGCAGTGCTGAAGGCATTAGGGGGTCAAATGACTACACTGGCTGGGGAGGAAATCAGTTACACGGGTTCAGATGGCAACGAAGGCGGGCTCATAGCTAGTATCAATATAGACCACAGAGCACTGGTTGAAAAACTCCCTGTATTAGACAAGGCGTCTCAGAACTAGATTCTGAAGAGTGACCAAGTCAAGTCGTGCTTCTGGAGCCTGCAAATGGTCCTTTAGAGGTGGGGAAATGTGCACCTGGCCTTTGGAAGATGACAGAGGAATATTCTTTCGGATAACTGCCTCCTTCTAGACCCTGGCAGCGTTCAGAAGCAAGGTTACTGGGACTCAGTGTCCTTATTCCTCAACATCAACCGTTTGATTTTTTGAGACTGTTTCGTGTCAATAATAAAAGGCCAGATATGCTTGGAAGAACACAAGCATGTTACAGATCTGGTTCTGGAAAACCTTCACATTCTGTTATAGTATTCTTTGTATTGTGTGACAAAAGAAAAGATTGGCTGTGGGTCGCTTGAAATCAGTGGTTAGGTATTCTTCATCCCTTTGGGATACAAGGTCCAAGAAGGCCAGAGCATCTTCCTCGGACAATTGTCTAATCTTGGGTGCAATTTGAAATGGAAAAGGCAATGTTTGGGTCTATTTTTAATGTCTACCTGAAAATTCAAACCAGCTTAACGTGGATGAGAGTGTTAATATTTGTGTGGTTTTATTATGATCTTTAATTATAACATTTTCTGTGTGTCACGTTAAAAGAAAATCTGTCCCCTTGTACAGTTTCAGCTATTGAATATTGCCATTCTAAGCCGTTGAATTTCTTAAAACTTTAACATCCAGTGTTTGAGTTTATAAAGAAGTCATTTATCTTTGGTGATCATTTAATAAGCTACTTGATAAGAGAGAGAGAGTGAAATTTTGCCAGCGTAAAATTAAGATTATGAATTATGTGCAGCTGTCTTTACAGGGAATCTAAAAGTGTCTTCCTGGCTGCCATAACTGTTACACTGTGTGGACATTTCCTTTGAGAGGCTTGACCCAGTTTTTGATTTGTCAGTCCAAAACTCTCGCCCTGTTGTGGCCCTTTGCGTTCAGTCTTCGCAGGAGGGTTGTAGAAATTTGCCAAGGATTCAGAGGAACATCGGTGTATTTGACAACTTGTTTTCTGCCCTTCAGACATGCCCGCCACTTAAGAAACCAGCCTTTTTGCCCCTTTATGTTAAATAAAATAAAATGAACCCCTGTATCAGTGTGATGAATATCAGTGACTGTGAAAACAAGATTTTAAGCTCAGTAAAAAGTAGGCCTGTAATTTGCAAATGATTTACTGGTGTGATTAATCAAGGTTTGCAAACATATTATATCGTGCCCACCAAGCAAAACCATATGATTTCACAGGTCTCTGGTGTACTTATTCACAATCTCTCCTGGATGACACAAAGGGCTCTAAAATACCATGTTTGAAGTTGCATAAAGCTGGTTATCTGAATGTGGCAGGGGACCCCATGAAGTGTATATGCAACTCATAAAAACTTGTCTCGTTTTCAGTTTTCCTACAAAGGATTTTCTGGTGCTTTCGGTTAGTATATTAACTGGATCATTTTCATTTCTGAAGACAAGTAATTAGTAACTAACAGCGATCCTACACACTTCTGCTCAGAAAAAAAGACTGTCTTCCACGGAGCTTATTCCCAGTTAAGGCGCATATAGTTTAATATACATATAGATTTTCTGTGTGTAGAAGTTAAACACTGGAAAATTCAGAACACAAGAAAGAAAGGAAGTACTTTACAAAGCGCAGAGTTGAACTGTGGAACTCCCTGCCACCAGAGGCAGTGGTGGCCACCAACTTGCAAATTCCGCTCAGGAGTTTCCCCTGGCTAAGCCCGGCTTCATCCAGCATACTCTGCACCCCGTCCTCAAATGCTTTTCCCTGGTTGGGAACTTTCCTTGAACAGTGAATCTGCATCTTCCAATGCAACTGTTCAAGATAAAATCTATGCTGGGAAGAGAAGAAATGAGCACCGAACCACTGATATAGTACAAGATAATTCTTTATTTACTGCATTTGCCATTGTAGAAGATAAAACCTGTTTGAGAGGGGAAAGAAATGTGGAAAGAACAGACTGCAATGGTGACACGTGCGAATTTCTCCATCATTTCCAATGCAGAGGTCCGCTTGCAGTCTCCCTTCAAAGTTCCTTCCTTCAGGTAGGGCCATGGCCTTGTCCGTTGCTCACTGCCAGTATTTCACGTTCACATAGCCTCCAACATTTATCCGATCGAAATAGGGGCATCCTAAGGAAAAGCAGGACATTCCTGGATCAAATCAGAAACTGGGGCGACTGTCCCTGGAAAATAGGAGCACTTGGAGGGCGTTCTGGATTCACACCCCTTATCTCCAACCATCATTAAGTGGTGGGGTGACAAAAGCAGCTGTGATTTCATTTTATTTTCTTGGCAGCTGCGTAGGCGAGATGAGCCCAGGAGCCCAGAGGGGACAAAATGTTGGCAACTCGTTTCTGGGCCCCCAGATGGCCCTCCTGCCCCCAAATTCCCAAGGCTGCTCCCCCCCAAAACTGCCTCTTCCCCCTCTTTCACCATGTCCGTTTGTGACATCACTGGGAGTTGGTAGATATCTATGACATCATAGGGGGTCCGTAACCAATGGCCACAGCTGGGGAAACATCTGCACAGCCCTACCTGGCCTCACAATGGGGGGGCACCTCAGCAGTCATTTATTAAAAATGATGTGCACCCCATTGTGAGGCCAGGGAGGGCTATGCAGATGTTTCCCCAGCTGTGGCCGTTGGCTACCAACTCCCTGTGATGTCACAAGGGGGTGCAGCCCCCTCTTCCTGTGATGTCACTACCAGAGGAGTATCCTATGATCCTACCGGTAGAGATTAACCATATAATATAAATATGGCACGAAACAGATTTTATTTCAGAAAAAACGTTTATTTAGAAAAAGAAATCAGAAAGCCGTTTATTTAGAAAACTGGAGCTGCCTGGCTTAAGTCCTGCGGTTCTCTTCATGACTTTCACGGCTGGTCCCGGGGGAAACCTCACTGGCTCTGGACGTCCCTGAAAGGCAAAGGCAAACAGATGAGTGGGATGGCCACCGTCCGACAGCGTCAACCCAGACCACTCCACTGACTAATACCTGGCAACTTCATCCCTGGCAGGCCTGCGCAATGGGCAGGCGGAGGTGAAGGATAACCAGTTTTTGTTCACAAATAGAAGCCAGCTTCACCTGCCTTGCGGCATCCGCTGGTGTCCAAATGCGAAGTCCGCTGGCTCCAGTTGAGCACCTCCTAGGCCGTGCCGGGCAGCTTCCCTCCTCTCTGCTTGGCCACCCGTTTAATGTCAAGAGGCCATTCAAATGGTAGGCCTTTTGTCACTAAATTGATAGACCAAAATGGGTGATGCCAACCAGTATGAACACTGGCTTCACCTAGACGCCTCCACTAGAAGCCAAAGGGGCAACTATCCCGCCCACTACCAGCTGGCCTGCACCTACAAATATCAGCCAGCTTCAGCTTAGGGCGTCCACTGACATCATTTAAATGCAAATGCAGATCGCAGGGGTTACCGCCTAGGGGCATTCACCCGCTGCCCTAGCGGCAGCTTCCCTCCTCGGTTTGGCTGCCTGTTAACAAACAAGGCTTCCAAACCAGTTTGCATCCCCTCGGGCAGTATATTTGCCTTGCGGCATCAACTGGCACTGAATGCAAACTCTTCCGGCAGCCATCCACCACCAAACAGCCTGGCCAGGTCCATTGCCAGACGTCAACCAGCTTCAGAGCTGAATATCGGCGGCCTTCAAGTAGCGATCCCACTAGCAAGTCAACAGGAACTTGCCTTCTCCTTGCTCCACAGAATCTTGCTTCCACAAGCTGGTCTCGAGGGGAAAACCTCGCTGGCATTGGATGTCCCTGAAAGGCAAAAGCAAAACGGTGATGGGATGGCGACCATCCACCAGCATCCCTCCAAACCCTTCCACAGGCTTCTTTCTGACAACTTCATCCCTGACTGGCCTGCCGTTAGGCAGGTTGCAGAAGTGGAGGGCCACCAGTATCGACGAACTTGACTGGTTTCCCTGCTTTCCACCTCTAGGGCTGGCCGGGCAGTTTCCCTCCTCGCTTTGGCCGTCGACGTAACGTCAAGAGCTCTACGAATGTCAGCCAGCTGACGTTCTCTATCGGTAGGCCTGTTGACATTAAATTGAGGGACAAAGACAAAGGTGAATGTCACCAGATAGCGTTCACAAATGTCAGCCAGCTTCGACCTCTTGGCCTCCGCTGACCTCCAAATGTGAACCTGGCTTCACCGTAGGCGCCACCACTAGCTGCCGATGGGCAACTCTCCCTCCTCACATCATTCCGCCTAGGGACACTCACCCGCTGCCAAAGGGGCAGCTTCCCTCCTCGGTTTGGCTGCCTGTTAACAAAAAAACTAGGCTTTCAAACCAGTTTGCATCCCCTCGGTCAGTATATTTGCCTTGCGGCATCAACCAACACTGAATGCAAACTCTTCCGGCATCCATCCTCCCCCAACAGCCGCGCCAGGTCCATTGTCAGACTCCACCTGCTTCAGAGCTGAACTTCAGCCACCTTCAAGAGCGATCCCACCAGCAAGTAAACTTGAACTTGCCTTTTCCTTGCTCCACAGCATCCCAGCGCCAGGCGATCGCCTCCTTCTGCCGGCCAGCTTGCCACCACGTTGCAGGAGGCCACCCGAGCTGAGTGCCTCCACTGCTGCAACTGCCTCGGCTTTTGACTTGGCCAACATTTATACCCTCTCAGCTGCCAAATGTTTTTGTGGCATCACAATGGCAGCATCTGGGGAGGCATCACCATCACCCCTCCGACCTCACAATGATGGGTGCAGCTCAGCAGTCATTGTCGCCAAGGAGATTATCAAACACCCCCTCCCCAATTTGTGCCAATATTTGTGAAGGCCACACTGGAAACCCAGGGGGCAAGAGGGGGGCATTTGTCAGCCCAGTGGTTGCATTTCCCTCCACAAAACACTGGTCAAACGCACAAGCGAACAGATCAATGAAAATGAGTCTCATCTATGCACAGGAATCTTTTCAAGGAGTGACATGGAAGGGGAAGGTTATCATCTCAGGAAAAAGCACCTTTTCGTCAATCAATCTTTTATTGTATTTGAATAAAAGCCATTACAGATCTAGTTCCCAAAGCAGCCAATCCAATAAAAACTACTAAGAAAGATCCAGAAACAAGCAACCATTCACAATAAATCAAATCAATTAATCCCTTGCACAATCTACAGGGTTTTATTTTATGTGACTCGCACAAATACTTTTAGTGGCTTTTGCAAATAAGGCTGTTTTATATGTGACAAGCGGGTCGCAGTCAGGTAATAGGCAACATATTTTCACTTCAATTGTATCAGAATTGCACTGATTTAACAAGTACAATAAGGAATACTAAAAAAATACGTTGAGAATGCTTAAATAAGACCTAACTTTGTAGTAAATGATATACAAGAAAAGACAATATGGGAATGTCTTAAAGGAGGGGTATATCTACAAGAATAAAGGTGAGACAATAACTAGTCTACTCGCGCACACACAGTTAATGCCCCCAGTCCCACTCATGCAATAAACTCTCTATAGAAACTCACATGTCCCCATCTGCATGTTTCATTGGGAGGAGCATAGAAAGAGGACGATGTCCTTCAGTTTATTAAAACTCCTTAGGAAAGTTTGGTAGGGCTCTCAGATTTAAAGACATAGCGGTGGAACGTCCACAAACACAGCTGTATGTAGTTACATTAATATTGCGAACGCTAATAATGAATTTAATCCATGTGGAACTAGTGTGTTGAGTTTATAAATATATTTGGACTCCATCCGGGAAAGCAATCTGGTCACATAAACGCCAGTGGAGAGGGCTGGAGATACCGGTAAGTGCTTTACAACAAAAAAGTGAAAGTCAACACAAGTGTGGTTAATAATAATTTATTATTTATACCCCGCCCATCTGGCTGGGTTTCCCCAGCCACACTGGGCGGCTTCCAACAGAATATTAAAATACAATAATCTATTACACATTAAAAGCTTCTGTAAACAGTGCTGCCTTCAGATGTCTTCTAAAAGTCTGGTAGTTGTTTTTCTCTTTGACATCTGGTGGGAGGGTGTTCCACAGGGCAGGCGCCACTACCGAGAAGGCCCTCTGCCTGCTTCCCTGTAACTTGGCTTCTCGCAGGGAGGGAACAGCCAGAAGACCCTCGGAGCTGGACCTCAGTGTCCGGGCAGAACGATGGGGGTGGAGACGCTCCTTCAGGTATTCTGGTTTTGTTCAATGAAGTGTTCAACCAGCGGAGCCTCTCTTGGTCTTGCCTCTGATGCGGAATCAGGGCGTTTGGTGGCACCAATATATATCAACCGACAAGTGCATTCGATTAAAGAAATAACATTTCGGGTGCCACAGTTAGTGAACCCATTTGATTTCAGAATCGTGGCGCTGTTAGGGACATGATAAGAGGCAGTTTCAAAAGCTTGGCTGCATGCCAAACAGCCTCCACACTGAAAGTTTCCCAGTGGTAGATGAATTATTTTCTGTGGTCTTTTAAAATCACTGTGAAACGGAAAATGTTTTAAATTGCGGGTTCTGCGGAACCCTGTCAAGGGAGGGAGATCACAACCCGCAATGTGAGATACAATGCCCCAGTATCTGTTTATGATTTATCCTACCTCCATCGTCTGTGGGGTAAACTCAAAAGAACAAGTGATGCCTTTTTGTCGTATTTTGCTTTTGGGCACAAGATCATCCCTTCTGTCACATCTCTGCTTTCACCTGGGTTTTATTAATAATATGCCAGGGGAATCCTCTGTTTACCAGCGCAATCTCCACCTTACCTGCTGCTTGTTCGTACATGTCCAAAGTAGAAGAATTCATTTTCCTACGCAAAAATTGGCCCAAAGGGTAAAGGGACCCCTGACCATTAGGTCCAGTCGTGGACGACTCTGGGGTTGCGGCGCTCATCTCGCTTTACTGGCCAAGGGAGCCAGTGTACAGCTTCCAGGTCATGTGGCCAGCATGACAAAGCCGCTTCTGGCGAACCAGCGCAGCACACAGAAACGCCGTTTACCTTCCCGCCGGAGCGGTACCTATTTATCTACTTGCACTTTGATGTGCTTTTGAACTGCTAGGTTGGCAGGAGCTGGGACCGAGCAATGGGAGCTCACCCCCCGTCGCGGGGATTCGAACCCCCGACCTTCTGATCAGCAAGCCCAAGAGGTTCAGTGGATAATACAAAAGAATTTAGGATGCTCAGAATCAGACATAAATCAGCTATTCTTGTAATTGCATGCAGCTGTGTTTGTGGACTTTCTGCCACTGTCATTAAATTTGTGAGTGCTACCCAGGTTTCCCTCAGAGGTTCAATAAATTGAAGGACATCGTCCTATTTCTATGTTCCTCCCAATGAAACATGCAGATGGGGACACGTGAGTTTCTATAGAGATTTTATTGCATGAGTGGGACTGGGGGCATTAACTGTGTGTGCGCGAGTAGACTAGTTATTATCTCACCTTTATTCTTGTAGATATACCCCTCCTTTAAGACGTTTCCATACTGTCTTTTCTTGTATACTAGTTGAATTCAGCCCATTAATAATGGGCGCTAGCGGCGGCGACCGGGACCCGAGGCGCAATATGCAGTTGTCCCCCTCCCTTCCTTCTCCCCACCTCAGCCAGCCAAGCCACCACCATGGCGGAGCCGCCTGTTGCCGCTGCCCCGCCGGCAGCCCCGGCGACGGCCGCCCTCCCCGCCGCCGCCACAGGCGGCTGAGGCGGGGAGAAAGAAGGGAGGGGGAGAAGCAGCAGCGCGCGGGGAGCGCCCGCCATTGCGGCTTCTGGCCCCGGAGCAGGAGGAGGCGGCGGTAGGAGCGGTGGCGGCGGTGATTGAAGCGGAGAGCTTTGGAGGCTCGCGAAGCGCAAGCACTTTGCTCACGCTGCGCTCCAACCAATCAGCCTCCTCCTCTCTGCGCTCCAATCTCTGTGTCAGTGGAGCGCATGCGCAGTTGGCCAATTCCACTGACACACGGACGGTGGACGCAGGGACACAGGGAGATTATGATATAGGATTATTTACTACAAAGGTATGTCTATCATTCTCAATGTATTTTTCATTTTCCTTATTCTACTTGTTAAATCAGTGCACTTCTGATACAATTGATTTTGACAGCAGAATGACGAAACATCTGATTGCTGGAACGACGTCCGAGCACTGAACCACTGCTATATCACAAGTGGACTATTTATTTATTTATTGACTGAATGACTGACTGACTGTGTTTGCAATTGTTTCAAATAAAACCTATTTGGGAAAGAAAGTATTTTGGCCATTTTTATGGACGTTTATTGTTTACAGCCTTGGTTATATTATCTTGTGTCGATTGCAGTAGCCACTTTAAACAGGCATGGCTTCTCCCCCCCAAGGGATTCTGGGAAACGTAAGTGGTTAAGGGGACTGAGAGTTGTTAAAAGAGACCCCCCCCCCCGTTCCCCTCCCAGAGCTACAATTCCCAGAGTTCTCTTGCAAGAAAGATGGATGGTTAAGCCACTCGGAAGTTGTAGCTCTGGGAGGGGAACGGGGGATATAGGGAGTCGGTAGTCAATGGCCACAGCTGGGGAAGCATCTGCACAGCCCTCCCAGGCCTCACAATGGGGGGGGGGCTCATTTGACTGCTGAGGTGCCATTGGCTACGGACTCTCTATGATGTCACAGACATCTACCAACTCCCTGTGATGTCACACACTGACATGGCGAATGAGGGAGAAGAGGCAGTTTCCAGCAGAGGGCAGCAGCCAGCTTCAGTTTGTTAAAGAAATAGATGCCTTCCTAAACAACATTTACACTTTAATGCAGGGGTCAGCAACCTTTTTCAGCTGTGGGCCGGTCCACCATCCCTCAGACCATGTGGTGGCCCGGACTATATTCTGGGGGGGAAATGAACGAATTCCTATGCCCCACAAATAACCCAGAGATGCATTTTAAATAAAAGCACACATTCTACTCATGTAAAAACACCAGGCAGGCCCCACAAATAACCCAGAGATGCATTTTAAATAAAGGGACACATTCTACTCTTGTAAAAACACGCTGATTCCTGGACCGTCCGCGGGCCGGATTGAGAAGGCGATTGGGCCAGATCCGGCCCACGGGCCTTAGGTTGCCTACCCCTGCTTTAATGGTTACAATAAAGTGGTGCACTTTTAATGCATGGCTTGCGATTCTTGTTTTCCTGAAAGTAGCTAACAATCATTGAGAAGTTGAACAAACAGTGATAAGGCACAAGGATACAAAGGGGTCAATTCCATTGCCAAGACGCCAAATGTAACAGTTGCATAAGGGTCACCTAGGGCAGTGTTTCTCAACCCTGTGCCTCCAGATGTTTTGGGACTACAACTCCCATCATCCCTCGCTAGCAAGACCAGTGGTCAGGGATGATGGGAATTGTAGTCCCAAAACATCTGGAGGCACAGGGTTGAGAAACACTGAACTAGGGATTAACATGTACAAGTAGTAAAGACACAATTACAACAACAACAATCTATTACAGTCCGTAGAACCATCAAACAATGGATACAATTACAAGAAAATACTTGGATATAATTCTATATAAAAAAAAATAAAGTGCAACTTCAGGAGATTGGGTAATGGGCAGTGTAGGGAAGAAAGAAAAATGCTTTATGGGACAGAAAGGAAAGAAGGGATTCGAAGGAGGGAATAAACGGGAGAAGCGAATTACGGGTAAAAGGAGAGCAGACTAAATTGCAAAATGGAGGAAAAGGTTCATCTATCTCTCAGGTCGTGTCCATTTGGTTTATTTGGTCTTGATTTTCAGCTTCTTTAGTTACTATTCTGCATTAGAATCCAACCCTCTGCAGGGCAGGAATCTTTTGTCCAGTGTTGGGCTTGAAGTACAGCCTTGCCATTAAGATTCCCATCCTCTGCCCAATGAGTTATATGGATCGATCTAAAGAACAAACACTACTTTTTATTTTGCAATTTACAGTGGTGTAAAGTAAGGGGCAATAGTAACAACAACAACAACAACAACACATACCGGACCTGAGAGATCTACATTGGCTCCCAGTACATTGGCTCCACAGGGCGGGCGCCACCACCGAGAAGGCCCTCTGCCTGGTTCCCTGTAGCTTTGCTTCTCGCAATGAGGGAACCACCAGAAGTCCCTCGGAGCTGGATCTCAGTGACCGGGCAAAACGATGGGGGTGGAGACGCTCCTTCAGATATACAGGACCGAGGCCGTTTAGGGCTTTAAAGATCAGCACCAACATTTTGAATTGCGCTCGGAAACGTACTGGGAGCCAATGTAGTTCTCTCAGGACCGGTGTTATGTGGTCCCAGTGGCCGCTCCCAGTCACCAGTCTAGCTGCCGCATTCTGGATTAATTGCAGTTTCCGGGTCACCTTCAAAGGTAGCCCCACGTAGAGCGCATTGCAGTAGTCCAAGCGGGAGATAACCAGAGCATGCACCACTCTGGCGAGACAGTCTGCGGGCAGGGAGGGTCTCATCCTGCGTACCAGATGGAGCTGGTAGACAGCTGCCCTGGACTCAGAATTAACCTGCGTCTCCATGGACAGCTGTGAGTCCAAAATGACTCCCAGGCTGCGCACCTGGTCCTTCAGGGGCACAGTTACCCCATTCAGGACCAGGGAGTCCCCCACCCCCGCCCACCCCCTGTCCCCCACAAACAGTACTTCTGTCTTGTCAGGATTCAACCTCAATCTGGCGGGCATTTGGCGTGCAGCCCGCCCACAACTCCCAAGCCTCCCCCAGCTGTCAAAACGAAGGGGGGAATGCCGCCGGCAAAGTGGCGCAGCTCTCCCTGATGGCTCAGGGTAGGCTTGGGAGTCGTGGGAGGGCAGCGCACCAAATGTCGCCCTCCCTCAGCGAAGACACCCGGGGCGACCCGCCCCCACCGCACCCCCTTCCTCCACCCCTGCCATTTTTTAAGGATATCACTTCTAGTGGAGAAAGCCACCAAGGAGTTTTTTGCTATATATTTTTTATATTTTCCCCATACCTCATAAACCAATTTTCTTGCAACATGATTCAAGAAAGCTCTATGTACTATAACCTTTTCATACCACAAATAAGCATGCCAAACATATCCATTGCCATGACCTTCCAGGCCTAACAGATCAGTATTTTTTAATAATATCCATTCGCAAGGGAATGGCTTGGTCAAAGGAGTTTGGCCAGACGTCTATGTGATGATTATAAACATTGTTGTTCATTGGGGGCACATAATTAGATGACTAATTAGATATATCATTTAATTGATGGTATTGTAACCAGTCAGTTAATAATTCTCTTATCTCTTCCAACCTTTTCAGTTTCAATTGATGTTCTACTTCCATTAACAGCTCCTTATATGTTGCCCAAGCATTTCTCATATTCAGTTTTTTTAAGGATACCACTTCTAGTGGAGAAAGCCACCAAGGAGTTTTTTTGCTACCGGTATATATATTTTATATTTTATATTTTCCCTATACCTCATAAACCAATTTTCTTGCAACATGATTCAAGAAAGCTCTATGTACTATAACCTTTCCATATCACAAATAAGCATGCCAAACATATCCATTGCCATGACCTTCCAGGCCTAACAGATCAGTATTTTTTAATAATATCCATTCGCAAGGGAATGGCTTGGTCAAAGGAGTTTGGCCAGGCTTCTATATGATGATTATAAGCACTGTTGTTCATTGGGGGCACATATTTGGATGACTCTGGGGCAATACCAGTGGGGTCAGCCTTGCTTAGAGAGTCCTCAGTACTAGTAGGTCTAGTTCAAGGAGCAAGATTTATCTTCAATCCATGTCTCAAAACATTCCCCTTTGGTACCATTTGCTGAAATCCAACCACACCAGAGCCCAAGACTTGCAGACACTGACCTATGCCTCCCTGAGAACTGCAGTTACAGCTCTCCGCTTTCAAAGGATGCCCACATCAGTCTGAGATGGAAGAGACAGGAAAGTTCCAAGGCAGTTCAGATTCTTTATTTGTGGGAGAAGATCTTCCCCATTACATACTCCATGGTCAGCTCTATCAAAACCCAGAGAGATTTCTGGAACAGATGTTGGCACCGTTACAGGGACACAACCCAGAAATGAAAATAGGTTGGCTATTACCTGACTGCAACCTGCTTGTCACATATAAAACAGCCTTATTGGGAAAAGCCACTAAAAGTATTTGTGCGAGTCACATAAAAGAAAACCCTGTAGATTGTGCAAGGGATTAATTGATTTGATTTATTGTAAATGGTTGCTTGTTTCTGGATCTTTCTTAATAGGTTTTATTGGATTGGCTGCTTCAGGAACAGGATCTGTAATGGCTTTTATTCAAATACAATAAATAAATGATTGATAGGCGAAAATGTGCTTTCCCCCTGCATGTCACTCCTTGAAAAGATTCCTGCGCGTAGATGAGACTCATTTTCATTGATCTGTTCGCTTGTGCGTTTTACCAGTGTTGTGTGGAGGGAAATGCAACCACTGGGCTGACAAATGCCCCCCTCTTGCCCCCCTGGGTTTCCAGCATTGCCATCACAGATATTGGCACAAATTAGGGAGGGGGTGTTTGATAATCTCCTTGGCGACAATGACTGCTGAGCTGCGCCTGTCATTGTGAAGTCTGAGGGGTGATGGTGATGCCACAAAAAGATTTGGCAGCTGAGAGGGTATAAATGTTGGCCAAGTCAAACGCCGAGGCAGTTGCAGCAGTGGAGGCACTCAGCTCAGGTGGTCTCCTGCAACGTGGTGGCAAGCTGGCCAGCAGAAGGAGGCGATCGCCCGGTGCTGGGATGCTGTGGAGCAAGGAAAAGGCAAGTTCAAGTTTACTTGCTGGTGGGATCGCACTTGAAAGCGGCTGAAATTCAGCTCTGAAGCAGGTGGACGTCTGGCAATGGACCTGGCGCGGCTGTTGGGGGTGGACGGATGCCGGAAGAGTTTGCATTCAGTGTTGGTTGATGCCGCAAGGCTACTATACTGACCGAGGGGATGCAAACTGGTTTGGAAGCCTTGTTAACAGGCAGCCAAACCGAGGAGGGAAGCTGCCCCTTTGGCAGCGGGTGAGTGTCCCTAGGCGGAACTGTGAGGAGGGAGAGTTGCCCATCGGCTTCTAGTGGTGGCGCCTAGGTGAAGCCAGGTTCACATTTGGATGTCAGTGGAGGCTGAGAGGCCCATGAAGCTGGCTGATATTTGTGGACGCTATCTGGTGACATTCACCTGGAGCTTTGGCTCATCAAAACTTAATACCAACAGGCCTAGACCTCTTGACATTAAGCCGATGGCCAAAGCGAGGAGGGAAGCTGCCCGGCACAGCCCTAGAGGTGGAGCCAGGGAAACCAGAGGAGTTCACATGTGGATGTTGATACTGGCGACCCTCCACTTCTGCAACCTGCCAAACGGCAGGCCAGTCAGGGGTGAAGTTGTCAGACAGAAGCCAGTGGAAGGGTCTGGGTGGACCCTGTCGGATAGTCGCCATCCCATCACGGTTTTCCTTTGCCTTTCAGGGACACCCAATGCCAGCGAGGTTTTCCCCGAGACCTGCTGGTGGAGGCAAGATGGCAGGTGGAAGTAGCTGGCGGAAAGAGCTGGCTGTGGAGCAAGGAGAAGGCAAGTTCCTGTTGACTTGCTAGTGGGATCGCTACTTGAAGGCCGCCGATATTCAGCTCTGAAGCTGGTTGACGTCTGGCAATGGACCTGGCCAGGCTGTTTGGTGGTGGATGGCTGCCGGAAGAGTTTGCATTCAGTGCCAGTTGATGCCGCAAGGCAAATATACTGCCCGAGGGGATGCAAACTGGTTTGGAAGCCTTGTTTGTTAACAGGCAGCCAAACCGAGGAGGGAAGCTGCCGCTAGGGCAGCGGGTGAATGCCCCTAGGCGGTAACCCCTGCGATCTGCATTTGCATTTAAATGATGTCAGTGGACGCCCTAAGCTGAAGCTGGCTGATATTTGTAGGTGCAGGCCAGCTGGTAGTGGGCGGGATAGTTGCCCCTTTGGCTTCTAGTGGAGGCGTCTAGGTGAAGCCAGTGTTCATACTGGTTGGCATCACCCATTTTGGTCCATCCAGTTAATGACAAAAGGCCTACCATTTGAATGGCCTCTTGACATTAAACGGGTGGCCAAGCAGAGAGGAGGGAAGCTGCCCGGCACGGCCTAGGAGGTGCTCAACTGGAGCCAGCGGACTTCGCATTTGGACGCTAGCGGATGCCGCAAGGCAGATGAAGCTGGCTTCTATTTGTGAACAAAAACTGGTTATCCTTCACCTCCGCCTGCCCATTGCGCAGGCCTGCCAGGGATGAAGTTGCCAGGTATTAGTCAGTGGAGTGGTCTGGGTTGACGCTGTTGGACGGTGGCCATCCCACTCATCTGTTTGCCTTTGCCTTTCAGGGACGTCCAGAGCCAGTGAGGTTTCCCCCGAGACCAGCCGTGAAAGTCATGAAGAGAACCACAGGACTTAAGCCAGGCAGCTCCAGTTTTCTAAATAAACGGCTTTCTGATTTCTTTTTCTAAATAAATGTTTTGTTTTGAAATAAAATCTGTGTTTTGAGCCATGTTTTTATTATATGGGAAATCTCTGGTAGTGATGTCACAGGAAGAGGGGGCTGCACCCCCTTGTGACATCACAGGGAGTTGGTAGCCAACGGCCACAGCTGGGGAAACATCTGCACAGCCCTCCTGGCCTCACAATGGGGGGTGCACCTCATTTTTAATAAATGACTGCTGAGGTGCCCCCCCATTGTGAGGCCAGGGAGGGCTGTGCAGATGTTTCCCCAGCTGTGGCCATTGGTTACGGACCCCCTATGATGTCATAGACCTCTACCAACTCCCTGTGATGTCACAAATGGACATGGCGAATGAGGGGAAAGAGGCAGTTTCGGAGAGGGGGGAAAACCCTGGGAGTTTGGGGGCAGGCAGGGCCATCTGGGGGCACAGAAACGAGTTGCCAACATTTGCGCCCTCTGGGCTCCTGGGCTCATCTCACCCAAGCAGCTGCCAAAAATTAAAAAGAAATCACAACTGTTTTTCTCACCCCACCAGTTATTGAATTCAGAGGGAGATGTAATGTAAAATGACCCCACAGTGAAAGCAAACTCCTATTTTCCAGGGACAGTCATCCAGCCACAGGACTTAAGCCAGCCAGCTTCTGTTTTCTAAATAAATGGCTTTCTAATCCCTCCTCCCTCAATAAAAGTCTTATTGAAAACAAATGTTTTTTTTTGTGCCATGTTCATTATATGGGAAATTGAGGTATGGAGTAGATTAAAGGGGGGAAATAATAAATAATAACACCTGAGCTCCAAAAGCAAATGGTCTTACAGCACTGCGAAAACTAACAAATTTAGGGGAAACCTTTAAAGAAATGGAGGGTCAGGAGGCCTTGGTGCTAAGGGGGGTGTCTGAGGGTGCCATGGGGTCCACGTGCCACCCTGGGAACCTCCGCCTGGACCCTCAAGATGAAGCAGATCACCAGTCCCTGCATAATAGGAACATCATGTATGGCAATAAATAAATTATCTTAACCTTAATTCCACCAGAGATGATGGTCTTTGTTCTTGGCTGGGTGTGGTGGTAGCGACTGGGAGAGTGAGAAGGTGCCAGCGCAGCAGGCGGAAGATGCTCCCAGGTTGCCCTTGTTGCATCCTTCGCATCCAGCTCCCTCCGGCCACCTGCATGACACCCATCTCCCAAAGAAGAAGAAGAAGAAGAGTTTGGATTTGATATCCCGCTTTATCACTACCCGAAGGAGTCTCAAAGCGGCTCACATTCTCCTTTCCCTTCCTCTGTGAGGTGAGTGGGGCTGAGAGACTTCAGAGAAGTGTGACTAGCCCAAGGTCACCCAGCAGCTGCATGTGGAGGAGCGGAGACACGAACCCGGTTCACCAGATTACGAGCCCACCGCTCTTAACCACTACACCACACTGGAGATTTGCAGAGTCCATTTCGGGAGAAGCTTCTCAAAGGAAGATTTACTCCCTTACGGATGACGGGCGACCTCTCCCTTCTGTTTTGGCCGGTTCTGGATAAGCAAAACACCATGGGGGAAATTATCTGCGCTGGATTGTGTGACATTCTTCTGCCTTTCTATTTTTTTTTCTAAATAAAGCTCTCTTTGAAAAACCAGCAGCACCCCGTGTCATGCTAAAATCCGCCCCCCCTTTCTACATCATCCAGTCACGCTACCCAAAAACCGCCCAGGCAAGCGGGCAGTGGCTTGAAAGGTTTGGGAGCCACCGGTTTATAAGATCAGCCTCATACCCTGGGTAGGTTGAGTTGAGCGTGTCCTTGTAAAAAATTAAAATCAACATACAAACATCTTTGATTGTCCTCAGATTTTGCTCCCCTCCACCCCATCCTGAAGCCAGCCTGGGCCTGGGGAGGGAGAGGATTTCGAGAGGAGCATCTTTCCTGGAAGGAGAACCGGTCAGAGAGGCAGGAGGGGAAGCTCAGCACACGCCAGGCTGGGCTAATAATAGCTGCGCTGCCCTGCCCTGGTCTCACCGCAGCAACGCAGGAGGGGGTCCTGCCTGTGTCACCCCCTCTCCTCTCCGGACAGACCCGTATGTGCAGAAAACAAACAGCCTGCGTTCTCCCCACGCCTTCCCCCAGAGGACTCGGTGCCTTGGCCAAATACCACTGCTGGTCATGTTGAAACACTCTGGGGCGGTGTTAACAACAAGACTTGGGGAGGAGGGGGGACTTCAGCGGCAAAATAACCCCCATTCGAATCTCTCGGTGCTTCCAAACCTGCAGGACTGCAATCGGATAGAATCGTGAGCAACTTCTTCTTCTTTGGCAATCCCTCGTAGCCGAGTAACATTGTCTTCCACAAACACGGTTTTAACCATGAGTCCGTAAGTGACTGTGGAGGCCAATTCTGGATCCATGCATCCTTCCACAGTGGGGACATAGGTTTCCGGGCGGGAGTTGATCACGGTGTGGATTTGCCAAGCGTGCCTTCCTCTTAGCACGTTTCTCCCTTGCGTCCTGAGTTCGAGCGTCTTCAAACGCCATGACACCTTTGGCAAAGGCTGTTCTCCAACTGGAGCGCTCGCAGGCCAGTGTTTCCCAGTTGTTGGTGTTTATACTACATTTTTATAGATTTGCCTTGAGAGAGTCTTTAAACCTCTTTTGTTGACCACCAGCATTGTGCTTTCCATTTTTACGTTCGGAATAGAGTAGTTGCTTTGGAAGAAGATGATCAGGCATCCGCACAACATAACCAGTCCAACGAAGTTGATGTTGAAGAATCATTGCTTCCACACTGGTGATCGTTGCTTCTTCCAGTACACTGGCTTTAGTTCGCCTGTCTTCCCAAGTGATGTGTAAAATTTTTCGGAGACACCGTTGATGGAATCTTTTGAGGAGTTGGAGATGGTGTTTATAAGTTGTCCATGTTTCACAAGCATACAGTAAGGCTGGTAGTACAATAGCTTTGTAAACAAGCATTTTGGTTTCCCTGCTAATGTCCCAGTCCTCAAACACTCTGCAGAATCGGATAGAATCGTCAGCAATAGACATGCATGCACACGTAGTTTTTTATTTGTATCCCGGCCTTTCCGCAGTTCAGACAGTGATCAAGATGGCTTTCGATGTGGAAAAAGCGCGTAATTACAGCATCACAAAGGTAGTCATGGAATTGCAATGTTGGAAGGCACCCCTGGGGGGGGGGGTCATTTAGTCCAACCCTCTGCAACGCAGGAATCCTTTGCCCAAATCGGGACTCGAACCCACAACCCTGAAATGAAAAATCTCATTACCATCTGAGCTAAATAAAACATTTTTTAAAAAACTGCACAACCAAATGTAACCATTTCCACACAGATCACAAGAAGAGCTAAAACCAAGATACAAAAAAACCAACAACAACAACCCTCCAAACAACACCCCAGCCCAGGAGATTGTTCAACAGTGTCAGCTTTTGTAGTTGGAGTCAGTCCACGCCCTGCCTGCCCAGGCCAGGTGGGAAAAGGCTTGTATGGCATTGAGCCGGTCTTCCTGGACTCCCAGGAAGATGGTTTCTGAATATATGACACCTGGCGCAGAATGCCTGTGTTTGAGCAAACCAAGAATCCAATCCTCAATGAAGGCGGATATTGTAAGATTCAGGACAGATAAAAGAAAGCAATTTTTCACTCAGCCCAGAGTGAAACTATGGAACTCCCTGCCACAGGCATGGCCACTGACTTGGATGGCTTTAAAAGAGGATTTGACAAATTCAGGGGGGAGGAGAGGACTATTGATGGCTACTGGCCAGGATGACTGTAGCAATGCTCCCCAAAATCACTTTCTGGAAACGCTAGGAGGGAAGAATTGCTCTTGTGTTCGAATCCTGCTTGCTGGTTTCCCACAGGCCCCTGGCTGGCCCCTGTGAGAACAGGATGCTGGGCTAGATGGGCCATTGGCCTCATCCAGCAGCCTCTCCTAACGTTCTAATGGGAGATTTGCGGGTTCTGACTACGCTATGGATTTCTGCGTTGATTCCAAACGTCGCCGTTTGTTGCACCCACTTTCTTGGGAGTTTCCATTCGAGGGCAGCCTGAACACATGGCTATCATTATTCTTTATTTCATTTATGAATATAACGCTATAAAGTGATAAAAGCTGCTCTTTCCCCCGCTCCCTTATGGGAAACAACAAAAGAGGGTGCCTGGGGTCTGGAACCAGCAAGCGAGCGTTTAGGTCTTTCCCTTGCCTTGCCAATAATCACATAGTTCAAAGCACTGGTTCTGGGGACCTCTGGCGATTCTTCCTAATATTGGCAGTCCTCCCCCAACACCCCCAACTGTCCAAGTCTCCCTATTTCCCAGGGATGTCCCTGATTTAGAGAAGCCGTCCCGGTTTCTGATTTGATCCCGGAATGTCCCACTTTTCCTTAGGACGTCCCTAATTTACCAGGAGTTAAATACCATTGGTACACCATTTTCATATGATTTTCTTTCAATGTACAACAAACTGTGAACATCAAATCCCAATTCCATAACTTCTCCCTGTGTATCATTACTGATTTTGACCCCTTCATCTTTTGTACACCATTCTAGTATTATTTTATACATTTCTGAAAGTAATTTTGTTTTATTCTCTAGCAGCTCTTCTTTGAATTTGATATTTCCTTACAAAAACCATTCTTATTGCCCATCTTGAATATATCATTTAATTTATGGTATTGTAACCAGAAGGGGACGGCAGAGGACGAGATGGTGGGACAGTGTTCTCGAAGCTACTAACATGAGTTTGGCCAAACTGCGAGAGGCAGTGAAGGATAGGCGTGCCTGGCGTGCTCTGGTCCATGGGGTCACAAAGAGTCGGACACGACTGAACGACTGAACAACAAAATTGTAACCAGTCAGTTAATATATCTATTATCTCTTCCAACCTTTTCAGTTTCAACTTCCATTAACAGCTCCTTATACGTTGACCAATCATTTCTCATATTCAGTTTTTTAAAGGATATCACTTCTAGTGGAGAAATGGCACCAAGGTGTTTTTTGCTCTGATAATGTTTTATATTTTCCCCACATCTGATAAACCAATTTTCTTGCAACATGATTCAAGAAAGCTCTATGTACTATAACCTTTTCATACCACAAATAAGCATGCCAACTATATCTTTTGTCATGACCTTCCAGTTCTAACACATCAGTATTTTTAAATAATATCCATTCGCAAGGGAATGGCTTGGTCAAAGGAGTTTGGCCAGACCTCTGTGATTATAAGCAATGCATTGTTGTTCATTGGGGGCACATATTTGGATGACTCTGGGGCAATAGCAGTGGGGTCAGCCTTGCTTAGAGAGTCCTCAGTACTAGTAGGTCTAGTTCAAGGAGCAAGATTTATCTTCAATCCATGTCTTAAAATACGCCCCTTTGGTACCATTTGCTGAAATCCAACCACACCAGAGCCCAAGACTTGCAGACACTGACCTTTGCCTCCCTGAGAACTGCAATTACAGCTCTCCGCTTTCAAAGGATGCCCACATCAGTCTGAGATGGAAGACACAGGAAAGTTCCAAGGCAGTTAAGATTCTTTATTTGTGGAGTCCGTGAAGGAGATCTTCCCCATTACATACTCCATGGTCAGCTCTATCAAAACCCAGAGAGATTTCTGGAACAGATGTTGGCACCGTTACAGGGACACAACCCAGAAGTGAAAATAGGTGGCTATTACCTGACTGCGACCCGCTTGTCACATATAAAACAGCCTTATAGGGATTCGTTAATTTGATTTATTGTACAGTAAATGGTTGCTTGTTTCTGGATCTTTCTTAATAGATTTATTTGATTGGCTGCCTTTGGAACTGGCTCTGTAATGGCTTTTATTCAAATACTGTACAATAAATGATTGATTGATGAAAAGGTGCTTTTTCCTGAGATGATAACTTTCCCCTTCCATGTCACTCCTGAAGATTCCTGTGTGTAGAGGAGACTTTCTTTGTTCTGCTCGTTTGTGCGTTTGACCAGTGTTTTGTGGAGGGAAATGCAACCACTGGGCTGACAAATGCCCCCCTCCTGCCCCCCTGGGTTTCCAGCGTGGCCTTCACAGATATTGGCACAAATTGTGGAGGGGGGTATTATATATCTCCTTGGAGACTGCTGAGCTGCACCCATCATTGTGAGGTCAGAGGGGTGATGGTGATGCCTCCCCAGATGCTGCCATTGTGATGCCACAAAAACATTTGGCAGCTGAGAGTATAAATGTTGGCCAAGTCAAAAGCCGAGGCAGTTGCAGCAGTGGAGGCACTCAGCTCGGGTGGTCT
This sequence comes from Darevskia nairensis, assembly GCA_034642065.1. NCBI lineage: Eukaryota > Metazoa > Chordata > Lepidosauria > Squamata > Lacertidae > Darevskia > Darevskia nairensis. The sequence goes on from JAWWNI010000924.1 coordinate 857,115, forward strand.
CCTGCAACGTGGTGGCAAGCTGGCCGGCAGAAGGAGGCGATCGCCCGGCGCTGGGATGCTGTGGAGCAAGAAGGCAAGTTCCTGTTGACTTGCTAGTGGGATCGCTACTTGAAGGCCGCCGATATTCAGCTCTGAAGCTGGTTGACGTCTGGCAATGGACCTGGCCAGGCTGTTTGGTGGTGGATGGCTGCCGGAAGAGTTTGCATTCAGTGCCAGTTGATGCCGCAAGGCAAATATACTGCCCGAGGGGATGCAAACTGGTTTGGAAGCCTTGTTTGTTAACAGGCAGCCAAACCGAGGAGGGAAGCTGCCGCTAGGGCAGCGGGTGAATGCCCCTAGGCGGTAACCCCTGCGATCTGCATTTGCATTTAAATGATGTCAGTGGACGCCCTAAGCTGAAGCTGGCTGATATTTGTAGGTGCAGGCCAGCTGGTAGTGGGCGGGATAGTTGCCCCTTTGGCTTCTAGTGGAGGCGTCTAGGTGAAGCCAGTGTTCATACTGGTTGGCATCACCCATTTTGGTCTATCAATTTAGTGACAAAAGGCCTACCATTTGAATGGCCTCTTGACATTAAACGGGTGGCCAAGCAGAGAGGAGGGAAGCTGCCCGGCACGGCCTAGGAGGTGCTCAACTGGAGCCAGCGGACTTCGCATTTGGACGCCAGCGGATGCCGCAAGGCAGGTGAAGCTGGCTTCTATTTGTGAACAAAAACTGGTTATCCTTCACCTCCGCCTGCCCATTGCGCAGGCCTGCCAGGGATGAAGTTGCCAGGTATTAGTCAGTGGAGTGGTCTGGGTTGACGCTGTCGGACGGTGGCCATCCCACTCATCTGTTTTCCTTTGCCTTTCAGGGACGTCCAGAGCCAGTGAGGTTTCCCCCGGGACCAGCCGTGAAAATCATGAAGAGAACCGCAGGACTTAAGCCAGGCAGCTCCACTTTTCTAAATAAACAGCTTTCTAGTATTTTTTCTAAATAAACATTTTTTTCTAAAATAAAATCTGTGTTTTGTGCCATATTTTTATTACAGTATATGGGAAATCTCTAGGCTCATAGGGTACTCTTCTCTGGTAGTGACATCACAGGAAGAGGGGGCTGCAACCCCTTGTGACATCATAGAGTTGGTAGCCAACGGCCACAGCTGGGGAAACATCTGCATAGCCCTCCCAGGCCTCACAATGGGGTGCACCTCATTTTTAATAAATGACTACTGAGGTGCCCCCCCATTGTGAGGTCAGGAAGGTCTGTGCAGATGTTTCCCCAGCTGTGGCCCTTGGTTACGGACCCCCTATGATGTAATAGACATCTACCAACTCCCTGTGATGTCACAAACGGACATGGTGAAAGAGGGGGAAGAGGCAGTTTCGGGGGGGGAGCAGCCTTGGGAATTTGGGGGCAGGAGGGCCATCTGGGGGCACAGAAACGAGTTGCCAACATTTTGTCCCCTCTGGGCTCCTGGGCTCATCTCGCCTACGCAGCTGCCAAGAAAATAAAACGAAATCACAACTGTTTTTCTCACCCCACCAGTTATTGAATTCAGAGGGAGATGTAATGTAAAATGACCCCACAGTGAAAGCAAACTCCTATTTTCCAGGGACAGTCATCCAGCCACAGGACTTAAGCCAGCCAGCTTCTGTTTTCTAAATAAATGGCTTTCTAATCCCTCCTCCCTCAATAAAAGTCTTATTGAAAACAAATGTTTTTTTGTGTGCCATGTTCATTATATGGGAAATTGAGGTATGGAGTAGATTAAAGGGGGGAAATAATAAATAATAACACCTGAGCTCCAAAAGCAAATGGTCTTACAGCACTGCGAAAACTAACAAATTTAGGGGAAACCTTTAAAGAAATGGAGGGTCAGGAGGCCTTGGTGCTAAGGGGGGTGTCTGAGGGTGCCATGGGGTCCACGTGCCACCCTGGGAACCTCCGCCTGGACCCTCAAGATGAAGCAGATCACCAGTCCCTGCATAATAGGAACATCATGTATGGCAATAAATAAATTATCTTATCTTAACCTTAATTCCACCAGAGATGATGGTCTTTGTTCTTGGCTGGGTGTGGTGGTAGCGACTGGGAGAGTGAGAAGGTGCCAGCGCAGCAGGCGGAAGATGCTCCCAGGTTGCCCTTGTTGCATCCTTCGCATCCAGCTCCCTCCGGCCACCTGCATGACACCCATCTCCCAAAGAAGAAGAAGAAGAAGAGTTTGGATTTGATATCCCGCTTTATCACTACCCGAAGGAGTCTCAAAGCGGCTCACATTCTCCTTTCCCTTCCTCTGTGAGGTGAGTGGGGCTGAGAGACTTCAGAGAAGTGTGACTAGCCCAAGGTCACCCAGCAGCTGCATGTGGAGGAGCGGAGACACGAACCCGGTTCACCAGATTACGAGCCCACCGCTCTTAACCACTACACCACACTGGAGATTTGCAGAGTCCATTTCGGGAGAAGCTTCTCAAAGGAAGATTTACTCCCTTACGGATTACGGGCGACCTCTCCCTTCTGTTTTGGCCGGTTCTGGATAAGCAAAACACCATGGGGGAAATTATCTGCGCTGGATTGTGTGACATTCTTCTGCCTTTCTATTTTTTTTTCTAAATAAAGCTCTCTTTGAAAAACCAGCAGCACCCCGTGTCATGCTAAAATCCGCCCCCCCTTTCTACATCATCCAGTCACACTACCCAAAAACCGCCCAGGCAAGCGGGCAGTGGCTTGAAAGGTTTGGGAGCCACCGGTTTATAAGATCAGCCTCATACCCTGGGTAGGTTGAGTTGAGCGTGTCCTTGTAAAAAATTAAAATCAACATACAAACATCTTTGATTGTCCTCAGATTTTGCTCCCCTCCACCCCATCCTGAAGCCAGCCTGGGCCTGGGGAGGGAGAGGATTTCGAGAGGAGCATCTTTCCTGGAAGGAGAACCGGTCAGAGAGGCAGGAGGGGAAGCTCAGCACACGCCAGGCTGGGCTAATAATAGCTGCGCTGCCCTGCCCTGGTCTCACCGCAGCAACGCAGGAGGGGGTCCTGCCTGTGTCACCCCCTCTCCTCTCCGGACAGACCCGTATGTGCAGAAAACAAACAGCCTGCGTTCTCCCCACGCCTTCCCCCAGAGGACTCGGTGCCTTGGCCAAATACCACTGCTGGTCATGTTGAAACACTCTGGGGCGGTGTTAACAACAAGACTTGGGGAGGAGGGGGGACTTCAGCGGCAAAATAACCCCCATTCGAATCTCTCGGTGATTCCAAACCTGCAGGACTGCAATCGGATAGAATCGTGAGCAACTTCTTCTTCTTTGGCAATCCCTCGTAGCCGAGTAACATTGTCTTCCACAAACACGGTTTTAACCATGAGTCCGTAAGTGACTGTGGAGGCCAATTCTGGGTCCATGCATCCTTCCACAGTGGGGACATAGGTTTCCGGGCGGGAGTTGATCACGGTGTGGATTTGCCAAGCGTGCCTTCCTCTTAGCACGTTTCTCCCTTGCGTCCTGAGTTCGAGCGTCTTCAAACGCCATGACACCTTTGGCAAAGGCTGTTCTCCAACTGGAGCGCTCGCAGGCCAGTGTTTCCCAGTTGTTGGTGTTTATACTACATTTTTATAGATTTGCCTTGAGAGAGTCTTTAAACCTCTTTTGTTGACCACCAGCATTGTGCTTTCCATTTTTACGTTCGGAATAGAGTAGTTGCTTTGGAAGAAGATGATCAGGCATCCGCACAACATAACCAGTCCAACGAAGTTGATGTTGAAGAATCATTGCTTCCACACTGGTGATCGTTGCTTCTTCCAGTACACTGGCTTTAGTTCGCCTGTCTTCCCAAGTGATGTGTAAAATTTTTCGGAGACACCGTTGATGGAATCTTTTGAGGAGTTGGAGATGGTGTTTATAAGTTGTCCATGTTTCACAAGCATACAGTAAGGCTGGTAGTACAATAGCTTTGTAAACAAGCATTTTGGTTTCCCTGCTAATGTCCCAGTCCTCAAACACTCTGCAGAATCGGATAGAATCGTCAGCAATAGACATGCATGCACACGTAGTTTTTTATTTGTATCCCGGCCTTTCCGCAGTTCAGACAGTGATCAAGATGGCTTTCGATGTGGAAAAAGCGCGTAATTACAGCATCACAAAGGTAGTCATGGAATTGCAATGTTGGAAGGCACCCCTGGGGGGGGGGGTCATTTAGTCCAACCCTCTGCAACGCAGGAATCCTTTGCCCAAATCGGGACTCGAACCCACAACCCTGAAATGAAAAATCTCATTACCATCTGAGCTAAATAAAACATTTTTTAAAAAACTGCACAACCAAATGTAACCATTTCCACACAGATCACAAGAAGAGCTAAAACCAAGATACAAAAAAACCAACAACAACAACCCTCCAAACAACACCCCAGCCCAGGAGATTGTTCAACAGTGTCAGCTTTTGTAGTTGGAGTCAGTCCACGCCCTGCCTGCCCAGGCCAGGTGGGAAAAGGCTTGTATGGCATTGAGCCGGTCTTCCTGGACTCCCAGGAAGATGGTTTCTGAATATATGACACCTGGCGCAGAATGCCTGTGTTTGAGCAAACCAAGAATCCAATCCTCAATGAAGGCGGATATTGTAAGATTCAGGACAGATAAAAGAAAGCAATTTTTCACTCAGCCCAGAGTGAAACTATGGAACTCCCTGCCACAGGCATGGCCACTGACTTGGATGGCTTTAAAAGAGGATTTGACAAATTCAGGGGGGAGGAGAGGACTATTGATGGCTACTGGCCAGGATGACTGTAGCAATGCTCCCCAAAATCACTTTCTGGAAACGCTAGGAGGGAAGAATTGCTCTTGTGTTCGAATCCTGCTTGCTGGTTTCCCACAGGCCCCTGGCTGGCCCCTGTGAGAACAGGATGCTGGGCTAGATGGGCCATTGGCCTCATCCAGCAGCCTCTCCTAACGTTCTAATGGGAGATTTGCGGGTTCTGACTACGCTATGGATTTCTGCGTTGATTCCAAACGTCGCCGTTTGTTGCACCCACTTTCTTGGGAGTTTCCATTCGAGGGCAGCCTGAACACATGGCTATCATTATTCTTTATTTCATTTATGAATATAACGCTATAAAGTGATAAAAGCTGCTCTTTCCCCCGCTCCCTTATGGGAAACAACAAAAGAGGGTGCCTGGGGTCTGGAACCAGCAAGCGAGCGTTTAGGTCTTTCCCTTGCCTTGCCAATAATCACATAGTTCAAAGCACTGGTTCTGGGGACCTCTGGCGATTCTTCCTAATATTGGCAGTCCTCCCCCAACACCCCCAACTGTCCAAGTCTCCCTATTTCCCAGGGATGTCCCTGATTTAGAGAAGCCGTCCCGGTTTCTGATTTGATCCCGGAATGTCCCACTTTTCCTTAGGACGTCCCTAATTTACCAGGAGTTAAATACCATTGGTACACCATTTTCATATGATTTTCTTTCAATGTACAACAAACTGTGAACATCAAATCCCAATTCCATAACTTCTCCCTGTGTATCATTACTGATTTTGACCCCTTCATCTTTTGTACACCATTCTAGTATTATTTTATACATTTCTGAAAGTAATTTTGTTTTATTCTCTAGCAGCTCTTCTTTGAATTTGATATTTCCTTACAAAAACCATTCTTATTGCCCATCTTGAATATATCATTTAATTTATGGTATTGTAACCAGAAGGGGACGGCAGAGGACGAGATGGTGGGACAGTGTTCTCGAAGCTACTAACATGAGTTTGGCCAAACTGCGAGAGGCAGTGAAGGATAGGCGTGCCTGGCGTGCTCTGGTCCATGGGGTCACAAAGAGTCGGACACGACTGAACGACTGAACAACAAAATTGTAACCAGTCAGTTAATATATCTATTATCTCTTCCAACCTTTTCAGTTTCAACTTCCATTAACAGCTCCTTATACGTTGACCAATCATTTCTCATATTCAGTTTTTTAAAGGATATCACTTCTAGTGGAGAAATGGCACCAAGGTGTTTTTTGCTCTGATAATGTTTTATATTTTCCCCACATCTGATAAACCAATTTTCTTGCAACATGATTCAAGAAAGCTCTATGTACTATAACCTTTTCATACCACAAATAAGCATGCCAACTATATCTTTTGTCATGACCTTCCAGTTCTAACACATCAGTATTTTTAAATAATATCCATTCGCAAGGGAATGGCTTGGTCAAAGGAGTTTGGCCAGACCTCTGTGATTATAAGCAATGCATTGTTGTTCATTGGGGGCACATATTTGGATGACTCTGGGGCAATAGCAGTGGGGTCAGCCTTGCTTAGAGAGTCCTCAGTACTAGTAGGTCTAGTTCAAGGAGCAAGATTTATCTTCAATCCATGTCTTAAAATACGCCCCTTTGGTACCATTTGCTGAAATCCAACCACACCAGAGCCCAAGACTTGCAGACACTGACCTTTGCCTCCCTGAGAACTGCAATTACAGCTCTCCGCTTTCAAAGGATGCCCACATCAGTCTGAGATGGAAGACACAGGAAAGTTCCAAGGCAGTTAAGATTCTTTATTTGTGGAGTCCGTGAAGGAGATCTTCCCCATTACATACTCCATGGTCAGCTCTATCAAAACCCAGAGAGATTTCTGGAACAGATGTTGGCACCGTTACAGGGACACAACCCAGAAGTGAAAATAGGTGGCTATTACCTGACTGCGACCCGCTTGTCACATATAAAACAGCCTTATAGGGATTCGTTAATTTGATTTATTGTACAGTAAATGGTTGCTTGTTTCTGGATCTTTCTTAATAGATTTATTTGATTGGCTGCCTTTGGAACTGGCTCTGTAATGGCTTTTATTCAAATACTGTACAATAAATGATTGATTGATGAAAAGGTGCTTTTTCCTGAGATGATAACTTTCCCCTTCCATGTCACTCCTGAAGATTCCTGTGTGTAGAGGAGACTTTCTTTGTTCTGCTCGTTTGTGCGTTTGACCAGTGTTTTGTGGAGGGAAATGCAACCACTGGGCTGACAAATGCCCCCCTCCTGCCCCCCTGGGTTTCCAGCGTGGCCTTCACAGATATTGGCACAAATTGTGGAGGGGGGTATTATATATCTCCTTGGAGACTGCTGAGCTGCACCCATCATTGTGAGGTCAGAGGGGTGATGGTGATGCCTCCCCAGATGCTGCCATTGTGATGCCACAAAAACATTTGGCAGCTGAGAGTATAAATGTTGGCCAAGTCAAAAGCCGAGGCAGTTGCAGCAGTGGAGGCACTCAGCTCGGGTGGTCTCCTGCAACGTGGTGGCAAGCTGGCCGGCAGAAGGAGGCGATCGCCCGGCGCTGGGATGCTGTGGAGCAAGAAGGCAAGTTCCTGTTGACTTGCTAGTGGGATCGCTACTTGAAGGCCGCCGATATTCAGCTCTGAAGCTGGTTGACGTCTGGCAATGGACCTGGCCAGGCTGTTTGGTGGTGGATGGCTGCCGGAAGAGTTTGCATTCAGTGCCAGTTGATGCCGCAAGGCAAATATACTGCCCGAGGGGATGCAAACTGGTTTGGAAGCCTTGTTTGTTAACAGGCAGCCAAACCGAGGAGGGAAGCTGCCGCTAGGGCAGCGGGTGAATGCCCCTAGGCGGTAACCCCTGCGATCTGCATTTGCATTTAAATGATGTCAGTGGACGCCCTAAGCTGAAGCTGGCTGATATTTGTAGGTGCAGGCCAGCTGGTAGTGGGCGGGATAGTTGCCCCTTTGGCTTCTAGTGGAGGCGTCTAGGTGAAGCCAGTGTTCATACTGGTTGGCATCACCCATTTTGGTCTATCAATTTAGTGACAAAAGGCCTACCATTTGAATGGCCTCTTGACATTAAACGGGTGGCCAAGCAGAGAGGAGGGAAGCTGCCCGGCACGGCCTAGGAGGTGCTCAACTGGAGCCAGCGGACTTCGCATTTGGACGCCAGCGGATGCCGCAAGGCAGGTGAAGCTGGCTTCTATTTGTGAACAAAAACTGGTTATCCTTCACCTCCGCCTGCCCATTGCGCAGGCCTGCCAGGGATGAAGTTGCCAGGTATTAGTCAGTGGAGTGGTCTGGGTTGACGCTGTCGGACGGTGGCCATCCCACTCATCTGTTTTCCTTTGCCTTTCAGGGACGTCCAGAGCCAGTGAGGTTTCCCCCGGGACCAGCCGTGAAAATCATGAAGAGAACCGCAGGACTTAAGCCAGGCAGCTCCACTTTTCTAAATAAACAGCTTTCTAGTATTTTTTCTAAATAAACATTTTTTTCTAAAATAAAATCTGTGTTTTGTGCCATATTTTTATTACAGTATATGGGAAATCTCTAGGCTCATAGGGTACTCTTCTCTGGTAGTGACATCACAGGAAGAGGGGGCTGCAACCCCTTGTGACATCATAGAGTTGGTAGCCAACGGCCACAGCTGGGGAAACATCTGCATAGCCCTCCCAGGCCTCACAATGGGGTGCACCTCATTTTTAATAAATGACTACTGAGGTGCCCCCCCATTGTGAGGTCAGGAAGGTCTGTGCAGATGTTTCCCCAGCTGTGGCCCTTGGTTACGGACCCCCTATGATGTAATAGACATCTACCAACTCCCTGTGATGTCACAAACGGACATGGTGAAAGAGGGGGAAGAGGCAGTTTCGGGGGGGGAGCAGCCTTGGGAATTTGGGGGCAGGAGGGCCATCTGGGGGCACAGAAACGAGTTGCCAACATTTTGTCCCCTCTGGGCTCCTGGGCTCATCTCGCCTACGCAGCTGCCAAGAAAATAAAACGAAATCACAACTGTTTTTCTCACCCCACCAGTTATTGAATTCAGAGGGAGATGTAATGTAAAATGACCCCACAGTGAAAGCAAACTCCTATTTTCCAGGGACAGTCATCCAGCCACAGGACTTAAGCCAGCCAGCTTCTGTTTTCTAAATAAATGGCTTTCTAATCCCTCCTCCCTCAATAAAAGTCTTATTGAAAACAAATGTTTTTTTGTGTGCCATGTTCATTATATGGGAAATTGAGGTATGGAGTAGATTAAAGGGGGGAAATAATAAATAATAACACCTGAGCTCCAAAAGCAAATGGTCTTACAGCACTGCGAAAACTAACAAATTTAGGGGAAACCTTTAAAGAAATGGAGGGTCAGGAGGCCTTGGTGCTAAGGGGGGTGTCTGAGGGTGCCATGGGGTCCACGTGCCACCCTGGGAACCTCCGCCTGGACCCTCAAGATGAAGCAGATCACCAGTCCCTGCATAATAGGAACATCATGTATGGCAATAAATAAATTATCTTATCTTAACCTTAATTCCACCAGAGATGATGGTCTTTGTTCTTGGCTGGGTGTGGTGGTAGCGACTGGGAGAGTGAGAAGGTGCCAGCGCAGCAGGCGGAAGATGCTCCCAGGTTGCCCTTGTTGCATCCTTCGCATCCAGCTCCCTCCGGCCACCTGCATGACACCCATCTCCCAAAGAAGAAGAAGAAGAAGAGTTTGGATTTGATATCCCGCTTTATCACTACCCGAAGGAGTCTCAAAGGCGCTCACATCTCCTTTCCCTTCCTCTGTGAGTGAGTGGGCTGAGAGACTTCAGAGAAGTGTGACTAGCCCAAGGTCACCCAGCAGCTGCATGTGGAGGAGCGGAGACACGAACCCCGGTTCACCAGATTACGAGCCCACCGCTCTTAACCACTACACCACACTGGAGATTTGCAGAGTCCATTTCGGGAGAAGCTTCTCAAGGAAGATTTACTCCCTTACGGATTACGGGCGACCTCTCCTTCTGTTTTGGCCGGTTCTGGATAAGCAAAACACCATGGGGGAAATTATCTGCGCTGGATTGTGTGACATTCTTCTGCCTTTCTATTTTTTTTCTAAATAAAGCTCTCTTGAAAAACCAGCAGCACCCCGTGTCATGCTAAAATCGCCCCCCCTTTCTACATCATCCAGTCCACCTACCCAAAAACCGCCCAGGCAAGCGGGCAGTGGCTTGAAAGGTTTGGGAGCCACCGGTTTATAAGATCAGCCTCATACCCTGGGTAGGTTGAGTTGAGCGTGTCCTTGTAAAAATTAAAATCAACATACAAACATCTTTGATTGTCCTCAGATTTTGCTCCCTCCACCCCATCCTGAAGCCAGCCTGGGCCTGGGGAGGGAGAGGATTCGAGAGGAGCATCTTTCCTGGAAGGAGAACCGGTCAGAGAGGCAGGAGGGAAGCTCAGCACACGCCAGGCTGGGCTAATAATAGCTGCGCTGCCCTGCCCTGGTCTCACCGCAGCAACGCAGGAGGGGGTCCTGCCTGTGTCACCCCCTCTCCTCTCCGGACAGACCCGTATGTGCAGAAAACAAACAGCCTGCGTTCTCCCCACGCCTTCCCCCAGAGGACTCGGTGCCCTTGGCCAAATACCACTGCTGGTCATGTTGAAACACTCTGGGGCGGTGTTAACAACAAGACTTGGGGAGGAGGGGGGACTTCAGCGGCAAAATAACCCCCATTCGAATCTCTCGGTGATTCCAAACCTGCAGGACTGCAATCGGATAGAATCGTGAGCAACTTCTTCTTCTTTGGCAATCCCTCGTAGCCGAGTAACATTGTCTTCCACAAACACGGTTTTAACCATGAGTCCGTAAGTGACTGTGGAGGCCAATCTTGGGTCCTGCATCCTTCCACAGTGGGGACATAGGTTTCCGGGCGGGAGTTGATCACGGTGTGGATTTGCCAAGCGTGCCTTCCTCTTAGCACGTTTCTCCCTTGCGTCCTGAGTTCGAGCGTCTTCAAACGCCATGACACCTTTGGCAAAGCTGTTCTCCAACTGGAGCGCTCGCAGGCCAGTGTTTCCCAGTTGTGGTGTTTATACTACATTTTATAGATTTGCCTTGAGAGAGTCTTTAAACCTCTTTTGTTGACCACCAGCATTGTGCTTTCCATTTTTACGTTCGGAATAGAGTAGTTGCTTTGGAAGAAGATGATCAGGCATCCGCACAACATAACCAGTCCAACGAAGTTGATGTTGAAGAATCATTGCTTCCACACTGGTGATCGTTGCTTCTTCCAGTACACTGGCTTTAGTTCGCCTGTCTTCCCAAGTGATGTGTAAAATTATTCGGAGACACCGTTGATGGAATCTTTTGAGGAGTGGAGATGGTGTTTATAAGTTGTCCATGTTTCACAAGCATACAGTAAGGCTGGTATATTACAATAGCTTTGTAAACAAGCATTTTGGTTTCCCTGCTAATGTCCCAGTCCTCAAACACTCTGCAGAATCGGATAGAATCGTCAGCAATAGACATGCATGCACACGTAGTTTTTTATTTGTATCCCGGCCTTTCCGCAGTTCAGACAGTGATCAAGATGGCTTTCGATGTGGAAAAAGCGCGTAATTACAGCATCACAAAGGTAGTCATGGAATTGCAATGTTGGAAGGCACCCTGGGGGGGGCGGGGTCATTTAGTCCAACCCTCTGCAACGCAGGAATCCTTGCCCAAAATCGGACTCGAACCCCACAACCCTGAATGAAAAATCTCATTACCATCTGAGCTAAATAAAACATTTTTTAAAAAACTGCACAACCAAATGTAACCATTTCCACACAGATCACAAGAGAAGCTAAAACCAAGATACAAAAAAAACCAACAACAACAACCCTCCAAACAACACCCCAGCCCAGGAGATTGTTCAACAGTGTCAGTTTTGTAGTTGGAGTCAGTCCCAGCCCTGCCTGCCCAGGCCAGGTGGGAAAAGGCTTGTATGGCATGAGCCGGTCTTCCTGGACTCCCAGGAAGATGGTTTCTGATATATGACACCTGCGCAGAATGCCTGTGTTTGAGCAAACCAAGAATCCAATCCTCAATGAAGGCGGATATTGTAAGATTCAGGACAGATAAAAGAAAGCAATTTTTCACTCAGCCCAGAGTGAAACTATGGAACTCCCTGCCACAGGCATGGCCACTGCTTGGATGGCTTTAAAAGAGGATTTGACAAATTCAGGGGGGAGGAGAGGACTATTGATGGCTACTGGCCAGGATGACTGTAGCAATGCTCCCCAAAATCACTTTCTGGAAAGCTAGGAGGGAAGAATTGCTCTTGTGTTCGAATCCTGCTTGCTGGTATCCCACAGGCCCCTGGCTGGCCCTGTGAGAACAGGATGCTGGGCTAGATGGGCCATTGGCCTCATCCAGCAGCCTCTCCTAAACGTTCTAATGGGAGATTTGCGGGTTCTGACTACGCTATGGATTTCTGCGTTGATTCAAACGTCGCCGTTTGTTGCACCCACTTTCTTGGGAGTTTCCATTCGAGGGCAGCCTGAACACATGGCTATCATTATTCTTTATTTCATTTATGAATATAACGCTATAAAGTGATAAAAGCTGCTCTTTCCCCCGCTCCCTATGGGAAACAACAAAAGAGGGTGCCTGGGGTCTGGAACCAGCAAGCGAGCGTTTAGGTCTTTCCCTTGCCTTGCCAATAATCACATAGTTCAAAGCACTGTTCTGGGGACCTCTGGCGATTCTTCCTAATATTGGCAGTCCTCCCCCAACACCCCCAACTGTCCAAGTCTCCCTATTCCCAGGGATGTCCCTGATTTAGAGAAGCCGTCCCGGTTTCTGATTTGATCCCGGAATGTCCCACTTTTCCTTAGGACGTCCTAATTTACCAGGAGTTAAATACCATTGGTACACCATTTTCATATGATTTTCTTTCAATGTACAACAAACTGTGAACATCAAATCCCAATTCCATAACTTCTCCCTGTGTATCATTACTGATTTGACCCCTCATCTTTTGTACACCATTCTAGTATTATTTTATACATTCTGAAAGTAATTTTGTTTTATTCTCTAGCAGCTCTTCTTTGAATTTGATAT